>CAMAPE010000005.1:13602500-13605000 GCA_945859875.1 Cuscuta europaea | reverse complement strand
AAGTGCTCTATTTTCTCTGAAAACGCTAAATCATAGAGATAAGGCTAAGTATTTGTAACACTCAAATATTGCTGAGTGTTTATCCGTTTGGAGCGTATTATATCTCGTTGGAAAGATAGATCGGATCTCTAAAGCTATTGTTCCAACTTCATTTACAATGCATTAATTAAAAGTTACAGATTAACCATATATTCACAAATGTTTCTGATTTCACTCCAAACTCGTGTAGAATTTGATGTGATCATATCTTGCTATATTTTTTGCCATTGAGAGCGTTTAATATCTCGTTGGAAAGATTTTACCGAGTTCTAAAACTTGTCTTCAGGAGCGGGTTTCAAAGTATCAAGGGATGATTGCCTAATTACTAAAATACACTGTATTTACGCTAAAAGTACTCTATTTTCGCTGAAAACGCTAAATCATAGAGATAAGCCTAAGTATTTGTGACACTCATATCTTGCTGTGTGTTTATCCGTTTGGAGCGTATTATATCTCGTTGGAAAGATAGATCGGAGCTCTAAAGCTATTTTCCAACTTCATTTACAATGGAATAATTAAAAGTTAGAGATTAACCATATATTCACAAAGGTTTCTGATTTCCCTCCGAACTCGTGTAGAATTTGATGCGATCATATCTTGCTCTATTTTGTGCCGTTGAAAGCGTTTAATATCTCGTTGGAGAGATCTTACCGAGTTCTAAAACTTGTCATCAGGCGCTGGTTTCGAAATATCAAGGGATGATTGCCTAATTACTAAAATACACTGTATTTACGCTAAAAGTGCTCTATTTTCGTTGAAATTGCTAAATAATAGAGATAAGACTAAGTATTTGTGACACTCATATCTTGCTGGGTGTTTATCCGTTTGGAGCGTATTATATCTCATTGGAAAGATAGATCGGAGCTCTAAGGATGTTTTTACTTGGACCGTAATTTGTTGGTCTGGTCTGGTCTGGTTTGTTTTGGTGTGGTTTGTTTTGGTCTAGTCTTGTCTGGTCTGGTCTGAAATTTTATTTTTTGTATTTTTTGCGTAAATATTTTATTTTATATATATATATATATATATATATATATATATATATATATATATATATATATATATATGTATATATATAATAATAATAATAATAATAATAATAATAATAAAATATGGTCTGGTGTGGTGTGGTCTGTTTTAGTCTGGTCTGATCTGGTTGGTTTGGTTTGGTCTGGTTTTGTCTATTCTGGTCTGGTCTGGTCTGGGACAAATTACAGTCCAAGTAAAAACAACCTAAAGCTATTGTTCCAACTTCATTTACAATGCATTAATTAAAATTTAAAGATTAACGATATATTCACAAATGTTTCTGATTTCACTCCGAACTCCTGTAGAATTTGATGCGATCATATCTTCCTCTATTTTGTGCCGTTAAAAGCGTTTAATATTTCGTTGGAAAGATCTTACCGAGTTCTAAAACATGTCTTCAGGCGTTGGTTTCAAAATATCAATTGATCATTGCGTAATTACTAAAATACACTGTATTTACGCTAAATGTGCTCTATTTTCGCTGAAAACGCTAAATCTTAGAGACAAGGCTATGTATTTGTGACACTCATATCTTGCTGTGTGTTTATCCGTTTGGAGGGTATTATATCTCGTTGGAAATATAGATCGGATCTCTAAAGCTATTGTTCCAACATCATTTACAATGCATTAGTTAAAAGTACATATTAACCATACATTCACAAATGTTTCTGATTTCACTCCGAACTCGTGTAGAATTTGATGCGATCATATCTTGCTCTATTTTGTGCTGTTGAAGGCGTTTAATATCTCGTTGGAAAGATCTTACCGAGTTCTAAAACTCTTCTTCAGGCGCCGATTTCAAAATATCAAGGGATGATTTCCTCATTACTAAAATACACTGTATTTACGCTAAAAGTGCTCTATTTTCGCTGAAAACGCTAAATCATAGAGATAAGCCTATGTATTTGTGACACTCATATCTTGCTGTGTGTTTATCCGATTGGAGCGTATTATATCTCGTTAGAAAGATAGATCGGAGCTCTAAAGCTATTATTCCAACTTCATTTACAATGCATTCATTAAAAGTTACATATTAACCATATATTCACAAATGTTTCTGATTTCACTCCGAACTCGTGTAGAATTTGATGCGATCATATCTTGCTCTATTTTGTGCTGTTGAAGGCGTTTAATATCTCGTTGGAAAGATCTTACCGAGTTCTAAAACTCTTCTTCAGGCGCCGATTTCAAAATATCAAGGGATGATTTCCTCATTACTAAAATACACTGTATTTACGCTAAAAGTGCTCTATTTTCGCTGAAAACGCTAAATCATAGAGATAAGCCTATGTATTTGTGACACTCATATCTTGCTGTGTGTTTATCCGATTGGAGCGTATTATATCTCGTTAGAAAGATAGATCGGAGCTCTAAAGCTATTATTCCAACTTCATTTACAATGCATTCATTAAAAGTTACATATTAACCATATATT
>CAMAPE010000005.1:13590000-13595000 GCA_945859875.1 Cuscuta europaea | reverse complement strand
GCATATTGCGCCACAGCAATTTTGAGAGGAGCCAAGGGGATCCCAAGGTACCTCACGGGGAAAGATCCCTCCTTGAAATCAATCATACTAAGGATGTGGGCAAGATCATGCTCAGCCAGCCCACCAATAAAGGTATTAGATTTCTCAAAGTTAACCTCAAGGCCAGAAATCTTACCAAAGTCATCCAAGGCATCAATAAGTATTTTAATAGAGGGGAAGTCCCCCCTAGAAAAAAGAATGAGATCATCAGCGTAAGCCACATGGGAGATATTAAGCTTCCCACATTTAGGGTGGAACTTAAAAGAGGGCGCCTTTGTTCTATGATGGAGAAGTCTGGAAAAATATTCAAGGCAGACAACAAACAGGAGGGGGGACATTGGGTCCCCCTACCGAAGGCCTCTTTTCCCAATGATATGGCCATGAAGGATACCATTAATGGAAATAGAGAAGGAGGGGGTGGAAACACACTCCATAATCCAATTAACAAACCTATCAGGAAAACCAATGGTTAACAGGACCATGTGCAAAAAGTCCCAGGAAATAGTATCATAAGCTTTCCTGAGGTCCACCTTGATTATAGATCTAGGAGACATATGCTTTCTAGAATAGCCTTTGATAAGTTCTTGTGCAAGAAACACATTATCAAGCATAAGTCTCCCATCAACAAAAGCCCCTTGGGAAGGATCAATAAGATCAGGTAAGCAAGGGATCATCCTAGAAGCAATGATCTTAGTGATGGTCTTATAGATGACATTAGTACAAGCAATAGGCCTAAAGTCAGCCGCCATAGGATCATGAGAGGTCTTAGGAATAAGTGCAATAATAGTATGGTTAAGCTGTTTAAGCAGTTTGCCAGAATTGAAAAAGCCTCTCACGGCTAAAATCACATCATGGCCAACAATATTCCAATTTTGCTTAAAAAAGGCAGAGGTGTACCCATCCGGGCCCGGGGCTTTATTATCCCCAATATCAAACATGGCATTTTTGATCTCTAAATCAGAGATAGGGCTAACAAGTTCAGCAGCCTTGTTGGTATCAAGGCACTACCAGAGTGCATGATATTAGGGTCAAACTCCCACATAGGAGTAGAAGTGCCAAACAGATTTGTGTAGAATCTCACAAATTCACAAGCCACATGGTTCAGAAAAGTAGTAGGGATACCATTTTCCAACTTGATAGAAGTAATGGAGTTTTTGGCCACATTCTTCTTAACAATAGAGTGAAAGTACTTAGTACTTCAATCACTTTGGAAAAGGTGATTAGATTTAGCTTTTTGTCTAAAGAAGTCGTCCTCAGCCCTTTTGAAATAAAGAGCATTCTTTTTTGCCAGATTGACCTCAAGTTTGATGGTATCATCCAAGGGGGAAAGGAGTGAAAGAGCATGCACTTTCTTATATTCCTTTTTGGCCTCCTTGGCTTTGCTAGTGATGTGCCCAAAGGCATTGAAGTTAAGCTCCCTCAAAGGCTTCTGAAGCCTTTTAAGTTTCCTTGCAAGTCTGAATTGAGGAGTACCAACCAAATCTTGAAACCAGTGGGCTGTAAGGATGGAAGTAAAAGTCTCATGTTTCAGCCACATGTTAAAGAATTTGAAAGGCCTAGAACCATGAAAGGTGTTTTGGCCAATAGTTACCAGAGAAGCACAATGGTCAAACTCAGGTTCCATCTCAAAGAAATGAGTTTTACAGGAAATATTATTATTGTGCCAAAGCGGGTTCATGAGAACCCTATCAAGTTTGGCCCAGAGAGAACCCCTATTCCAAGTGAGTAATTCACCAGTGGAGTGGGTATCAACCAGATTAGTTTGAAGTTTGAAATCATTAAGGTGTTGGATGTAATAGGCCGAGGGAGGGGTAGGGCCAATCCTCTCCTCAGGGCTGCCCACATAGTTGAAATCCCCCATGACAATCCAAGGATTGTTAATATAGGGTTCCAAGCTAGCAATGTGGTCCCAAAGGGATCTTCTTTCCACAACAGTATAAAGAGCATAGATGAAAGTCACAAAGTAAGTGTTTTGTGTGATCTTACACAAAATCTCACAATGGATATGTTGTAGATCTGTCTCCAAAATGTTAAGAGTAACAAAGGTAGGATCCCACATAATAGCAATTCTACCTCCCTCAATTTGATCAAAGTTTGTCTTAGAATGCCAATTAGGATATCTGTTAGACATGAACTTATCAAAATTGGGAGTAGACATCTTAGTCTCAAGAAGGCAGCAAACATGTACATTATTAGCACGAATGAAGGAAGCAATAGTATTTTGTTTTGAGGTCTTATTAAGACCCCTAATGTTCCAAGAGGACACTAACATTAAAAACGTTTGTTGGGGGCCTTCCTCCCATCCCTTCTCTCCTCATTAGTAATTTGTTTATGCTGGAAGAACCCTCTCGGCTTATACCTATCCAAAAAGAGGAAGTAAACCTTTTCCATAAAAATGTGAGAGACTTCATAACCATCTTCCGTGGGGTACATCCCGGGAAGGGATTTCAAACATTCCTTGGTAAAATTGATAACAATGGTCAAGTGGTTGGTAGTAGTTTCCAAATAATCATCAAGTCTAACAAAGTCCTCTTTTACATCCTCAATATGTTTAAGGTGTATCCAAGGTTTGTCTTTCTCAAGAAGGTCAACTTTGACAACAACATCATCAAGATAGGCATCACGGATATCATGGACAATCCGGAGAGAGTTTTCACTAACTTTTCTAAGGTCTTTAACCTTACAAGCATTTCCTTGCAAAATACCATCCTCAAAGTGTCGGTTAAGGTAGTGTCTATACACTCCTTTAAGAAATTTAGGAGCATAGACATAACCTTTGTTTTTCGGTTTGATACCGGGGAGCTTTTCCAAGCATTCCTTGGTAAATTGGAAACCGGGGGCATTATCCCCCACAATTTTAAGGTTATGGTTCAGTTTGACAATAGGAATATCCACTTCCTTTTGATGTTTGAGTTTAATGATAGGATTGAGGGTCTCCTCGGCATCCATATCAAAAACAACCTCATCCGTGAGAGTGTCAATAAGTGATGTTTTAACAATCCGGACAGATTTGTCTTCAAGAGGAACAATGTCATCATCCTCCTCAGGAACGTATTTGTGAGGACCTCTTCTAAACCTAGTCACCCTTAGGAAGGGGTGATCACCCTTCTTAACCTTGAAGCCTTCATTTTTCTTAGTATTCGGAATTTCCTTTTCTTTGCCACTATTGGCATTAGTAATGTCAAGGGTGTCATTAGTGTTGGTCTGTTGGGCAGCCAACTTCTTTTGCCTTTCCATGTTTTCACTTTCGGCCAAAACCTTGCAAGTGAATGCATGGTGCCCAAAAGTTTTGCATTTGAAGCAATAGTTAGGGTATGTTTCGTATTTCACATATTGTGTGTGAAACTTCCCATTTGGCAGCTTTATCTTTAGCTCAAGAGGGGGGGGGGGGGGGGGGCTTAGAGGCATCAATCTCAATAAGAACCCGAGCAAAGTGGGATCTTACTCTCTCTTGGGTTACCCTATCGGTGGCCAAAGGAACAACCACTCGTGAGGCTATCTCACTAATGATATCCTCCTCCCAAAGTCTCATGGGGAGGTGAGGAAATTGCACCCAAATAGGTAGCTTGAGAAATTCATCACTATCCATAGTAAAGTCCTCCGAGAGAGGCTTCAAAGGAAAAGATTTGCCAAGGATAGTATAGGGTCCTTCCGAGAGGACTTTAGTTCTATCATGTTCACTTTGGAACTTAAATATGACCCAACCTTTGTCATGTGATCTCACTTGACAAGGCACCATCCATTTGTTCATCATATCATGTATAAGTTTAAAGCCGGGAAATTTCCCATCAAAGTAAGCGACAAGGCAAAATCCCCAAATTTGAACCATGGGAGCAAGTTTCCTATTGGAAAGATCAATGAAGTCACCCACCGGTTCAATGAATTTAAGTTTCATGCCCTTCTCGGGTTTCCTATTATCCTTGAATAGGGCTGCCCAAGGTTGGGCTTTAGATGTGGCATTGTCATTCGTCAAAACACTCCCTAATGCCGCGGCATTAGAGGAGGGGGCAAGGGGCACGTTGTCCTCATTAAGAACTAAAGCCGCGGCTTTGTTCTTTAGAGGAGAAAGAGGCGTGTTAACCGTGGCAATAGCCTTGGTAGATGAAGTAGGCACATCAATAGTAGGAGCATCAATTACTTTCAAAGGGGGGCTAGAAGCCTCAACAACATTGTCATTAATGGAGGTGGTTCCACCAATAGTAACATCATTAATAGGCGCAACAACCACATCATTAACCAAGGTATTGTCATCTTCGGCAATTGGCAGAACCACACTAGAAACAAGAGTTAGAGTTGGGGAGGTTACCTCAATTTGCTTTCCATCCGAGCCCTTTGAAGTATCAACGGATAGAGTAGTTGTTGAGGTGGAATCAAGGCTTGGTTGGTAGCTATCATCCTCATGGCCGGAAGATGAATCTTCGGTTTCAACAACTTCATCCGAAGTGGGTTCAAGGAGCACCGTTGGAGTAGCCTTAGCCTTAAGCCTTGAAGAGGACTTCATAGCTTTCTTAGGAGTAGCTTTCTTCTTGGATTTACCCTTCGGCATGATAGGGGAAGCTTAGAGGTAGCTACCCCTACGAGCAAGGAGCAAGAATCCGTACCAATGGCGGAATAGCTACTATTAACGCCCGTTGGAGAAGTGTACGGACAAAACGAAAAGGAGGCCGATGATGAAAAAAAGAGGTGAAGGTTGATCGCCAAGGTCCGGGGAAGAGTTATCCAAGCTCAAAACACGAATTCATCAAGTGGAAGATGGTGAGAATGGCGTTGACCTTTTTGGGTGAATAGTAACCGCGAAAGGAACCAGCGGGATTCAGCTCCAAAAAGTTCAAGAAAGAGCTCAAAAATTAGAGATTTTACACCCCAAAGAAGCTTAGAGTGTAAAATAACTAATGTCGAAGCTCAAATCAAGAAGCTCCGTGAAGAAGAAGGAGGAAAAAACGCAAAAACGGCGAACCAGC
>CAMAPE010000005.1:13490000-13585000 GCA_945859875.1 Cuscuta europaea | reverse complement strand
TGCTGTGTGTTTAACCGTTTGGAGCGTATTATATCTCGTTGGAAACATAGATCGGAGATCTAAAGCTATTGTTCCAACTTAATTTCCAATGCATTAATTAAAAGTTACAGATTATCCATATATTCACAAATGTTTCTGATTTTACTCCGAACTCGTGTAGAATTTGATGCGATCATATCTTGCTCTATTTTGTGCCGTTGAAAGCGTTTAATATCTCGTTGGAAAGCGCTTACCGAGTTCTAAAACTTGTTTTCAGGCGCTGGTTTGAAAATACAAGGGATGATTGCCTAATTACTAAAATACACTGTATTTACGCGAAAAGTGCTCTATTTTCGCTGAAAACGCTAAATCATAGAGATAAGGCTAAGTATTTGTGACACTCATATCTTGCTGTGTGTTTATCCGTTTGGAGCGTATTATATCTCGTTGGAAAGATAGATAGAATCTCTAAAGCTATTGTTCCAACTTCATTTACAAAGCATTAATTAAAAGTTACAGATTAACCATATATTCACAAATGTTTCTGATATCACTCCGAACTCGTGTAGAATTTGAGGCGATCACATCTTGCTCTATTTTGCGCCGTTGAAAGCGTTTAATATCTCGTTGGAAGGATCTTACCGAGTTCTAAAACTTGTCTTCAGGCGCGGGTTTCAGAGTATCAAGGGTTGATTGCCTAATTACTGAAATACACTGTATTGACGCTAAAAATGCTCTATTTTCGCTGAAAACGCTAAATCATAGAGATAAGGCTAAGTATTTGTGACACTCGAATCTTGCTGTGTGTATATCCGTTTGGAACTTATTATATCTCGTTGGAAAGATAGATCGGAGATCTAAAGCTATTGTTCCAACTTCATTTACAATGCATTAATTAAAAGTTACAGATTAACCATATATTCAAAAATGTTTCGGATTTCACTCCGAACTCGTGTAGAATTTAATGCGATCATATCTTGCTCTATTTTGTGCCGTTGAAAGCGTTTAATATCTCGTTGGAAAGATCTTACCGAGTTCTAAACCTTGTCTTCAGGCGCTGGTTTCAAAATATCAAGGGATGATAGTCTAATTACTAAAATACACTGTATTTACGCTAAAAGTACTCTATTTTCGCTGAAAACGCTACATCATAGAGATAAGGCTAAGTATTTGTGACACTCATATCTTTCTGTGTGTTTATCCGTTTGGAGCGTATTATATCTCGTTGGAAGGATAGATCGGAGATCTAAAGCTATTGTTCCATCTTCATTTACAATGCATAAATTAAAGTTACAGATTAACCATATATTCCCAAATGTTTCTGATTTCACTCCGAACTCGTGTAGAATGTGATGCGATCATATCATGCTCTATTTTGTGCCATTGAAAGCGTTTAATATCTCGTTGGAAAGATCATACCGAGTTCTAAAACTTGTCTTCAGGATCTGGTTTCAGAATATCAAGGGATGATTGCATAATTACTAAAATACACTGTATTTACGCTAAAAGTGCTCTATTTTCGCTGAAAACGCTAAATCATAGAGATAAGGCTAAGTATTTGTGACACTCATATCTTGCTGTGTGTTTATCCGTTTGGAGCGAATTATATCTCGTTGGAAAGATAGATCGGAGCTCTAAAGATGATGTTCCAACTTCATTTACAATTCATTAATTAAAAGTTACAGATTAACCATATATTCACAAATGTTTCTGATTTTACTCCAAACTCGTGTAGAATTTGTGGCGATCACATCTTGCTCTATTTTGTGCCGTTGAAATCGTTTAACATCTCCTTGGAAGGATCATACCGAGTTCTAAAACTTGTCTTCAGGCGGTGGTTTCAAACTATCAGGGGATGATTGCCAAGTTACTAAAATACACTGTATTTACGCTAAAAGTCCTCTATTTTCGCTGAAAACGCTAAATCATAGAGATAAGGCTAATTATTTGTAACACTCATATCTTTCTATGTGTTAATCCGTTTGGAGCGTATTATATCTCGTTGGAAAGATAGATCGGAGCTCTAAAGATATTGTTCCAACTTTATTTACAATGCATTATTTCAAAGTTACAGATTAACCATATATTCCCAAATGTTTCTGATTTCACTCCGAACTCGTGTAGAATGTGATGTGATCATATCATGCTCTATTTTGTGCCATTAAAAGCGTTTAATATCTCTTTGGAAAGATCTTACCTAGTTCTAAAACTTATCTTCAGGCTCTGGTTTCAGAATATCCAGGGATGATTGCCTAATTACTAAAATACTCTGTATTTACGTTAAAAGTGCTCTATTGTCGCTGAAAACGCTATATCATAGAGATAAGGCTATGTATTTGTGACACTCATATCTTGCTGTGTGTTTATCCGTTTGGAGCGTATTATATCTCGTTGGAAAGATAGACCGGAGCTCTAAAGCTATTGTTCCAACTTTATTTACAATGCATTAATTAAAAGTTACAGATTAACCATATATTCACAAATGTTTCTGATTTCACTCCGAACTCGTGTAGAATTTGAGGCGATCACATCTTGCTCTATTTTGTGCCGTTGAAAGCGTTTAATATCTCGTTGGAAGGATCTTACCGATTTATAAAACTTGTCTTCAGGCACTGGTTTCAAAGTATCAAGGGATTATTTCCTATTTATTAAAATACACTGTATTTACGCTAAAAGTGCTCTATTTTAGCTGAAAACGCTATATCATAGAGATAAGGCTAAGTATTTGTGACACTCATATCCTGCTGTGTGTTTATCCGTTTGGGGCGTATTATATCTCGTTGGAAAGATAGATCGGAGCTCTAAAGCTATTGTTTCAACTTCATTTACAATGCATTAATTAAAAGTTACAGATTAACCATATATTCACAAATGTTTCTGATTTCACTCCGAACTCGTGTAGAATTTAATGCGATCATATCTTGCTCTATTTTGTGCCGTTAAAAGCGTTTAATATCTCGTTGGAAAGATCTTACCGAGTTCTAAAACTTGTCTTCAGGCGCTGGTTTCAAAATATCAAGGGATGATAGCCTAATTACTAAAATACACTGTATTTACGCTAAAAGTGCTCTATTTTCGCTGAAAACGCTACATCATAGAGATAAGGCTAAGTATTTGTGACACTCATATCTTTCTGTGTGTTTATCCGTTTGGAGCGTATTATATCTCGTTGGAAGGATAGATCGGAGATCTAAATCTATTGTTCCATCTTCATTTACAATGCATTAATTAAAGTTACAAATTAACCATATATTCCCAAATGTTTCTGATTTCACTCCGAACTCGAGTAGAATGTGATGCGATCATATCATGCTCTATTTTGTGCCATTGAAAGCGTTTAATATCTCGTTGGAAAGATCTTACCGAGTTCTAAAACTTGTCTTCAGGATCTGGTTTCAGAATATCAAGGGATGATTGCCTAATTACTAAAATACACTGTATTTACGCTAAAAGTGCTCTATTTTCGCTGAAAACGCTAAATCATAGAGATAAGGCTAAGTATTTGTGACACTCATATCTTGCTGTGTGTTTATCCGTTTGGAACTTATTATATCTCGTTGGAAAGATAGATCGGATATCTAAAGCTATTGTTCCAACTTCATTTACAATGCATTAATTAAAAGTTACAGATTAACCATATATTCACAAATGTTTCTGATTTCACTCCGAACTCGTGTAGAATTTGTGGCGATCACATCTTGCTCTATTTTGTGCCGTTGAAAGCGTTTAACATCTCGTTGGAAGGATCATACCGAGTTCTAAAACTTGTCTTCAGGCGCTGGTTTTAAACTATCAGGGGATGATTGCTAAATTACTAAAATACACTGTATTTACGCTTAAAGTCCTCTATTTTCGCTGAAAACGCTAAATCATAGAGATAAGGCTAATTATTTGTAACACTCATATCTTTCTCTGTGTTAATCCGTTTTGATCGTATTATATCTCGTTGGAAAGATAGATCGGAGCTCTAAATCTATTGTTCCAACTTCATTTACAATGCATTAATTAAAAGTTACAAATTAACCATATATTCACAAATGTTTCTGATTTCACTCCGAACTCGTGTAGAATTTGATGCGAACATATCTTGCTCTATTGTTTGCCGTTGAAAGCGTTTAATATCTCGTTGGAAAGATCTTACCATGTTCTAAGACTTGTCTTCAGGCGCGGGTTTCAGAGTATCAAGCGATGATTGCCTAATTACTAAAATACACTGTATTTACGCTAAAAGTGCTCTATTTTCGCTGAAAACGCTAAATCATAGAGATAAGGCTCAGTATTTGTGACACTCATATCTTGCTGTGTGTTTAACCGTTTGGAGCGTATTATATCTCGTTGGAAACATAGATCGGAGATCTAAAGCTATTGTTCCAACTTAATTTCCAATGCATTAATTAAAAGTTACAGATTAGCCATATATTCACAAATGTTTCTGATTTTACTCCGAGCTCGTGTAGAATTTGATGCAATCATATCTTGCTCTATTTTGTGCCGTTGAAAGCGTTTAATATCTCGATGGAAAGATCTTACCAAGTTCTAAGACTTGTCTTCAGAAGCTGGTTTGAAAATAGCAAGGGATGATTGCTTAATTACTAAAATACACTGTATTTACGCTAAAGTTGCCCTATTTTCGCTGAAAACGCTAAATCATAGAGATAAGACTAAGTATTTGTGACACTCATATCTTGCTGTGTGTTTATCCGTTTGGAGCGTATTATATCTCGTTGGAAAGATAGATAGAAGCTCTAAAGCTATTGTTCCAACTTGATTTACAAAGCATTAATTAAAAGTTACAGATTAACCATATATTCACAAATGTTTCTGATATCACTCCGAACTCGTGTAGAATTTGAGGCGATCACATCTTGCTCTATTTTGCGCCGTTGAAAGCGTTTAATATCTCGTTGGAAGGATCTTACCGAGTTCTAAAACTTGTCTTCAGGCGCGGGTTTCAGAGTATCAAGGGTTGATTGCCTAATTACTGAAATACACTGTATTGACGCTAAAAATGCTCTATTTTCGCTGAAAACGCTAAATCATAGAGATAAGGCTAAGTATTTGTGACACTCGAATCTTGCTGTGTGTATATCCGTTTGGAACTTATTATATCTCGTTGGAAAGATAGATCGGAGATCTAAAGCTATTGTTCCAACTTCATTTACAATGCATTAATTAAAAGTTACAGATTAACCATATATTCAAAAATGTTTCGGATTTCACTCCGAACTCGTGTAGAATTTAATGCGATCATATCTTGCTCTATTTTGTGCCGTTGAAAGCGTTTAATATCTCGTTGGAAAGATCTTACCGAGTTCTAAACCTTGTCTTCAGGCGCTGGTTTCAAAATATCAAGGGATGATAGTCTAATTACTAAAATACACTGTATTTACGCTAAAAGTACTCTATTTTCGCTGAAAACGCTACATCATAGAGATAAGGCTAAGTATTTGTGACACTCATATCTTTCTGTGTGTTTATCCGTTTGGAGCGTATTATATCTCGTTGGAAGGATAGATCGGAGATCTAAAGCTATTGTTCCATCTTCATTTACAATGCATTAATTAAAGTTACAGATTAACCATATATTCCCAAATGTTTCTGATTTCACTCCGAACTCGTGTAGAATGTGATGCGATCATATCATGCTCTATTTTGTGCCATTGAAAGCCTTTAATATCTCGTTGGAAAGATCATACCGAGTTCTAAAACTTGTCTTCAGGATCTGGTTTCAGAATATCAAGGGATGATTGCCTAATTACTAAAATACACTGTATTTACGCTAAAAGTGCTCTATTTTCGCTGAAAACGCTAAATCATAGAGATAAGGCTAAGTATTTGTGACACTCATATCTTGCTGTGTGTTTATCCGTTTGGAGCGAATTATATCTCGTTGGAAAGATAGATCGGAGCTCTAAAGATGATGTTCCAACTTCATTTACAATTCATTAATTAAAAGTTACAGATTAACCATATATTCACAAATGTTTCTGATTTTACTCCAAACTCGTGTAGAATTTGTGGCGATCACATCTTGCTCTATTTTGTGCCGTTGAAATCGTTTAACATCTCCTTGGAAGGATCATACCGAGTTCTAAAACTTGTCTTCAGGCGGTGGTTTCAAACTATCAGGGGATGATTGCCAAGTTACTAAAATACACTGTATTTACGCTAAAAGTCCTCTATTTTCGCTGAAAACGCTAAATCATAGAGATAAGGCTAATTATTTGTAACACTCATATCTTTCTATGTGTTAATCCGTTTGGAGCGTATTATATCTCGTTGGAAAGATAGATCGGAGCTCTAAAGATATTGTTCCAACTTTATTTACAATGCATTATTTCAAAGTTACAGATTAACCATATATTCACAAATGTTTCGGATTTCACTCTGAACTCGTGTAGAATTTGAGGCGATCACATCTTGCTCTATTTTGTGCCGTTGAAAGCGTTTAATATCTCGATGGAAAGATCTTACCAAGTTCTAAAACTTGTCTTCAGGCGCTGGTTTCAAAATAGCAAGGGATGATTGCCTAATTACTAAAATACACTGTATTTACGCTAAACGTGCTCTATTTTCTCTGAAAACGTTAAATCGTAGAGATAAGACTAAGTATTTGTGACACTCATATCTTGCTGTGTGTTTATCCGTTTGGAGCGTATTATATCTCGTTGGAAAGATAGATCGGAGCTCTAAAGATATTGTTCCAACTTTATTTACAATGCATTATTTAAAAGTTACAGATTAACCATATATTCACAAATGTTTCTGATTTCACTCTGAACTCGTGTAGAATTTGAGGCGATCACATCTTGCTCTATTTTGTGCCGTTGAAAGCGTTTAATATCTCGATGGAAAGATCTTACCAAGTTCTAAAACTTGTCTTCAGGCGCTGGTTTCAAAATAACAAGGGATGATTACCTAATTACTTAAATACACTGTATTTACGCTAAACGTGCTCTATTTTCTCTGAAAACGCTAAATCATAGAGATAAGGCTAAGTATTTGTGACACTCATATCTTGCTGTGTGTTTATCCGTTTGGAGCGAATTATATCTCGTTGGAAAGATAGATCGGAGCTCTAAAGCTGATGTTCCAACTTCATTTACAATGCATTAATTAAAAGTTACAGATTAACCATATATTCACAAATGTTTCTGATTTCACTCCAAACTCGTGTAGAGTTTGTGGCGATCACATCTTGCTCTATTTTGTGCCGTTGAAATCGTTTAACATCTCGTTGGAAGGATCATACCGAGTTCTAAAACTTGTCTTCAGGCGGTGGTTTCAAACTATCAGGGGATGATTGCCAAGTTACTAAAATACACTGTATTTACGCTAAAAGTCCTCTATTTTCGCTGAATACGCTAAATCATAGAGATAAGGCTAATTATTTGTAACACTCATATCTTTCTATGTGTTAATCCGTTTGGAGCGTATTATATCTCGTTGGAAAGATAGATCGGAGCTCTAAAGATATTGTTCCAACTTTATTTACAATGCATTATTTAAAAGTTACAGATTAACCATATATTCACAAATGTTTCTGATTTCACTCTGAACTCGTGTAGAATTTGAGGCGATCACATCTTGCTCTATTTTGTGCCGTTGAAAGCGTTTAATATCTCGATGGAAAGATCTTACCAAGTTCTAAAACTTGTCTTCAGGCGCTGGTTTTAAAATAGCAAGGGATGATTGCCTAATTACTAAAATACACTGTATTTACGCTAAACGTGCTCTATTTTCTCTGAAAACGTTAAATCGTAGAGATAAGACTAAGTATTTGTGACACTCATATCTTGCTGTGTGTTTATCCGTTTGGAGCGTATTATATCTCGTTGGAAAGATAGATCGGAGATCTAAAGCTATTGTTCCAACATCATTTACAATGAATTAATTAAAAGTTACAGATTAACCATATATTCCCAAATGTTTCTGATTTCACTCCGAACTCGTGTAGAGTGTGATGTGATCATATCATGCTCTATTTTGTGCCATTAAAAGCGTTTAATATCTCTTTGGAAAGATCTTACCGAGTTCTAAAACTTGTCTTCAGGCTCTGGTTTCAGAATATCAAGGGATGATTGCCTAATTACTAAAATACTCTGTATTTACGTTAAAAGTGCTCTATTTTCGCTGAAAACGCTATATCATAGAGATAAGGCTAAGTATTTGTGACACTCATATCTTGCTTTGTGTTTATCCGTTTGGAGCGTATTATATCTCGTTGGAAAGAGAGATCGGAGCTCTAAAGCTATTGTTCCAACTTTATTTACAATGCATTAATTAAAAGTTACAGATTAACCATATATTCACAAATGTTTCTGATTTCACTCTGAACTCGTGTAGAATTTGAGGCGATCACATCTTGCTCTATTTTGTGCCGTTGAAAGCGTTTAATATCTCGATGGAAAGATCTTACCAAGTTCTAAAACTTGTCTTTAGGCGCTGGTTTCAAAATAGCAAGGGATGATTGCCTAATTACTAAAATACACTGTATTTACGCTAAACGTGCTCTATTTTCTCTGAAAACGCTAAATCATAGAGATAAGGCTAAGTATTTGTGACACTCATATCTTGCTGTGTGTTTATCCGTTTGGAGCGAATTATATCTCGTTGGAAAGATAGATCGGAGCTCTAAAGCTGATGTTCCAACTTCATTTACAATGCATTAATTAAAAGTTACAGATTAACCATATATTCACAAATGTTTCTGATTTCACTCCAAACTCGTGTAGAATTTGTGGCGATCACATCTTGCTCTATTTTGTGCCGTTGAAATCGTTTAACATCTCGTTGGAAGGATCATACCGAGTTCTAAAACTTGTCTTCAGGCGGTGGTTTCAAACTATCAGGGGATGATTGCCAAGTTACTAAAATACACTGTATTTACGCTAAAAGTCCTCTATTTTCGCTGAAAACGCTAAATCATAGAGATAAGGCTAATTATTTGTAACACTCATATCTTTCTATGTGTTAATCCGTTTGGAGCGTATTATATCTCGTTGGAAAGATAGATCGGAGTTCTAAAGATATTGTTCCAACTTTATTTACAATGAATTATTTAAAAGTTACAGATTAACCATATATTCACAAATGTTTCTGATTTCACTCTGAACTCGTGTAGAATTTGAGGCGATCACATCTTGCTCTATTTTGTGCCGTTGAAAGCGTTTAATATCTCGATGGAAAGATCTTACCAAGTTCTAAAACTTGTCTTCAGGCGATGGTTTCAAAATAACAAGGGATGATTGCCTAATTACTTAAATACACTGTATTTACGCTAAACGTGCTCTATTTTCTCTGAAAACGCTAAATCATAGAGATAAGGCTAAGTATTTGTGACACTCATATCTTGCTGTGTGTTTATCCGTTTGGAGCGAATTATATCTCGTTGGAAAGATAGATCGGAGCTCTAAAGCTGATGTTCCAACTTCATTTACAATGCATTAATTAAAAGTTACAGATTAACCATATATTCACAAATGTTTCTGATTTCACTCCAAACTCGTGTAGAATTTGTGGCGATCACATCTTGCTCTATTTTGTGCCGTTGAAATCGTTTAACATCTCGTTGGAAGGATCATACCGAGTTCTAAAACTTGTCTTCAGGCGGTGGTTTCAAACTATCAGGGGATGATTGCCAAGTTACTAAAATACACTGTATTTACGCTAAAAGTCCTCTATTTTCGCTGAATACGCTAAATCGTAGAGATAAGGCTAATTATTTGTAACACTCATATCTTTCTATGTGTTAATCCGTTTGGAGCGTATTATATCTCGTTGGAAAGATAGATCGGAGCTCTAAAGATATTGTTCCAACTTTATTTACAATGCATTATTTAAAAGTTACAGATTAACCATATATTCACAAATGTTTCTGATTTCACTCTGAACTCGTGTAGAATTTGAGGCGATCACATCTTGCTTTATTTTGTGCCGTTGAAAGCGTTTAATATCTCGATGGAAAGATCTTACCAAGTTCTAAAACTTGTCTTCAGGCGCTGGTTTCAAAATAGCAAGGGATGATTGCCTAATTACTAAAATACACTGTATTTACGCTAAACGTGCTCTATTTTCTCTGAAAACGTTAAATCGTAGAGATAAGACTAAGTATTTGTGACACTCATATCTTGCTGTGTGTTTATCCGTTTGGAGCGTATTATATCTCGTTGGAAAGATAGATCGGAGATCAAAAGCTATTGTTCCAACTTCATTTACAATGAATTAATTAAAAGTTACAGATTAACCATATATTCCCAAATGTTTCTGATTTCACTCCGAACTCGTGTAGAGTGTGATGTGATCATATCATGCTCTATTTTGTGCCATTAAAAGCGTTTAATATCTCTTTGGAAAGATCTTACCGAGTTCTAAAACTTGTATTCAGGCTCTGGTTTCAGAATATCAAGGGATGATTGCCTAATTACTAAAATACTCTGTATTTACGTTAAAAGTGCTCTATTTTCGCTGAAAACGCTATATCATAGAGATAAGGCTAAGTATTTGTGACACTCATATCTTGCTTTGTGTTTATCCGTTTGGAGCGTATTATATCTCGTTGGAAAGAGAGATCGGAGCTCTAAAGATATTGTTCCAACTTTATTTACAATGCATTATTTAAAAGTTACAGATTAACCATATATTCACAAATGTTTCTGATTTCACTCTGAACTCGTGTAGAATTTGAGGCGATCACATCTTGCTCTATTTTGTGCCGTTGAAAGCGTTTAATATCTCGATGGAAAGATCTTACCAAGTTCTAAAACTTGTCTTCAGGCGCTGGTTTCAAAATAACAAGGGATGATTGCCTAATTACTTAAATACACTGTATTTACGCTAAACGTGCTCTATTTTCTCTGAAAACGCTAAATCATAGAGATAAGGCTAAGTATTTGTGACACTCATATCTTGCTGTGTGTTTATCCGTTTGGAGCGAATTATATCTCGTTGGAAAGATAGATCGGAGCTCTAAAGCTGATGTTCCAACTTCATTTACAATGCATTAATTAAAAGTTACAGATTAACCATATATTCACAAATGTTTCTGATTTCACTCCAAACTCGTGTAGAATTTGTGGCGATCACATCTTGCTCTATTTTGTGCCGTTGAAATCGTTTAACATCTCGTTGGAAGGATCATACCGAGTTCTAAAACTTGTCTTCAGGCGCTGGTTTCAAACTATCAGGGGATGATTGCCAAGTTACTAAAATACACTGTATTTACGCTAAAAGTCCTCTATTTTCGCTGAATACGCTAAATCATAGAGATAAGGCTAATTATTTGTAACACTCATATCTTTCTATGTGTTAATCCGTTTGGAGCGTATTATATCTCGTTGGAAAGATAGATCGGAGCTCTAAAGATATTGTTCCAACTTTATTTACAATGCATTATTTAAAAGTTACAGATTAACCATATATTCACAAATGTTTCTGATTTCACTCTGAACTCGTGTAGAATTTGAGGCGATCACATCTTGCTCTATTTTGTGCCGTTGAAAGCGTTTAATATCTCGATGGAAAGATCTTACCATGTTCTAAAACTTGTCTTCAGGCGCTGGTTTTAAAATAGCAAGGGATGATTGCCTAATTACTAAAATACACTGTATTTACGCTAAACGTGCTCTATTTTCTCTGAAAACGTTAAATCGTAGAGATAAGACTAAGTATTTGTGACACTCATATCTTGCTGTGTCTTTATCCGTTTGGAGCGTATTATATCTCGTTGGAAAGATAGATCGGAGATCTAAAGCTATTGTTCCAACTTCATTTACAATGAATTAATTAAAAGTTACAGATTAACCATATATTCCCAAATGTTTCTGATTTCACTCCGAACTCGTGTAGAGTGTGATGTGATCATATCATGCTCTATTTTGTGCCATTAAAAGCGTTTAATATCTCTTTGGAAAGATCTTACCGAGTTCTAAAACTTGTCTTCAGGCTCTGGTTTCAGAATATCAAGGGATGATTGCCTAATTACTAAAATACTCTGTATTTACGTTAAAAGTGCTCTATTTTCGCTGAAAACGCTATATCATAGAGATAAGGCTAAGTATTTGTGACACTCATATCTTGCTTTGTGTTTATCCGTTTGGAGCGTATTATATCTCGTTGGAAAGAGAGATCGGAGCTCTAAAGCTATTGTTCCAACTTTATTTACAATGCATTAATTAAAAGTTACAGATTAACCATATATTCACAAATGTTTCTGATTTCACTCTGAACTCGTGTAGAATTTGAGGCGATCACATCTTGCTCTATTTTGTGCCGTTGAAAGCGTTTAATATCTCGATGGAAAGATCTTACCAAGTTCTAAAACTTGTCTTTAGGCGCTGGTTTCAAAATAGCAAGGGATGATTGCCTAATTACTAAAATACACTGTATTTACGCTAAACGTCCTCTATTTTCTCTGAAAACGCTAAATCATAGAGATAAGGCTAAGTATTTGTGACACTCATATCTTGCTGTGTGTTTATCCGTTTGGAGCGAATTGTATCTCGTTGGAAAGATAGATCGGAGCTCTAAAGCTGATGTTCCAACTTCATTTACAATGCATTAATTAAAAGTTACAGATTAACCATATATTCCCAAATGTTTCTGATTTCACTCCGAACTCGTGTAGAGTGTGATGTGATCATATCATGCTCTATTTTGTGCCATTAAAAGCGTTTAATATCTCTTTGGAAAGATCATACCGAGTTCTAAAACTTGTCTTCAGGCTCTGGTTTCAGAATATCAAGGGATGATTGCATAATTACTAAAATACTCTGTATTTACGTTAAAAGTGCTCTATTTTCGCTGAAAACGCTATATCATAGAGATAAGGCTAAGTATTTGTGACACTCATATCTTGCTTTGTGTTTATCCGTTTGGAGCGTATTATATCTCGTTGGAAAGAGAGATCGGAGCTCTAAAGCTATTGTTCCAACTTTATTTACAATGCATTAATTAAAAGTTACAGATTAACCATATATTCACAAATGTTTCTGATTTCACTCCAAACTCGTGTAGAATTTGTGGCGATCACATCTTGCTCTATTTTGTGCCGTTGAAATCGTTTAACATCTCGTTGGAAGGATCATACCGAGTTCTAAAACTTGTCTTCAGGCGGTGGTTTCAAACTATCAGGGGATGATTGCCAAGTTACTAAAATACACTGTATTTACGCTAAAAGTCCTCTATTTTCGCTGAATACGCTAAATCGTAGAGATAAGGCTAATTATTTGTAACACTCATATCTTTCTATGTGTTAATCCGTTTGGAGCGTATTATATCTCGTTGGAAAGATAGATCGGAGCTCTAAAGATATTGTTCCAACTTTATTTACAATGCATTATTTAAAAGTTACAGATTAACCATATATTCACAAATGTTTCTGATTTCCCTCTGAACTCGTGTAGAATTTGAGGCGATCACATCTTGCTCTATTTTGTGCCGTTGAAAGCGTTTAATATCTCGATGGAAAGATCTTACCAAGTTCTAAAACTTGTCTTCAGGCGCTGGTTTCAAAATAGCAAGGGATGATTGCCTAATTACTAAAATACACTGTATTTACGCTAAACGTGCTCTATTTTCTCTGAAAACGTTAAATCGTAGAGATAAGACTAAGTATTTGTGACACTCATATCTTGCTGTGTGTTTATCCGTTTGGAGCGTATTATATCTCGTTGGAAAGATAGATCGGAGATCTAAAGCTATTGTTCCAACTTCATTTACAATGAATTAATTAAAAGTTACAGATTAACCATATATTCGCAAATGTTTCTGATTTCACTCCGAACTCGTGTAGAGTGTGATGTGATCATATCATGCTCTATTTTGTGCCATTAAAAGCGTTTAATATCTCTTTGGAAAGATCTTACCGAGTTCTAAAACTTGTCTTCAGGCTCTGGTTTCAGAATATCAAGGGATGATTGCCTAATTACTAAAATACTCTGTATTTACGTTAAAAGTGCTCTATTTTCGCTGAAAACGCTATATCATAGAGATAAGGCTAAGTATTTGTGACACTCATATCTTGCTTTGTGTTTATCCGTTTGGAGCGTATTATATCTCGTTGGAAAGAGAGATCGGAGCTCTAAAGCTATTGTTCCAACTTTATTTACAATGCATTAATTAAAAGTTACAGATTAACCATATATTCACAAATGTTTCTGATTTCACTCTGAACTCGTGTAGAATTTGAGGCGATCACATCTTGCTCTATTTTGTGCCGTTGAAAGCGTTTAATATCTCGATGGAAAGATCTTACCAAGTTCTAAAACTTGTCTTTAGGCGCTGGTTTCAAAATAGCAAGGGATGATTGCCTAATTACTAAAATACACTGTATTTACGCTAAACGTGCTCTATTTTCTCTGAAAACGCTAAATCATAGAGATAAGGCTAAGTATTTGTGACACTCATATCTTGCTGTGTGTTTATCCGTTTGGAGCGAATTATATCTCGTTGGAAAGATAGATCGGAGCTCTAAAGCTGATGTTCCAACTTCATTTACAATGCATTAATTAAAAGTCACAGATTAACCATATATTCACAAATGTTTCTGATTTCACTCCAAACTCGTGTAGAATTTGTGGCGATCACATCTTGCTCTATTTTGTGCCGTTGAAATCGTTTAACATCTCGTTGGAAGGATCATACCGAGTTCTAAAACTTGTCTTCAGGCGGTGGTTTCAAACTATCAGGGGATGATTGCCAAGTTACTAAAATACACTGTATTTACGCTAAAAGTCCTCTATTTTCGCTGAATACGCTAAATCGTAGAGATAAGGCTAATTATTTGTAACACTCATATCTTTCTATGTGTTAATCCGTTTGGAGCGTATTATATCTCGTTGGAAAGATAGATCGGAGCTCTAAAGATATTGTTCCAACTTTATTTACAATGCATTATTTAAAAGTTACAGATTAACCATATATTCACAAATGTTTCTGATTTCCCTCTGAACTCGTGTAGAATTTGAGGCGATCACATCTTGCTCTATTTTGTGCCGTTGAAAGCGTTTAATATCTCGATGGAAAGATCTTACCAAGTTCTAAAACTTGTCTTCAGGCGCTGGTTTCAAAATAGCAAGGGATGATTGCCTAATTACTAAAATACACTGTATTTACGCTAAACGTGCTCTATTTTCTCTGAAAACGTTAAATCGTAGAGATAAGACTAAGTATTTGTGACACTCATATCTTGCTGTGTGTTTATCCGTTTGGAGCGTATTATATCTCGTTGGAAAGATAGATCGGAGATCTAAAGCTATTGTTCCAACTTCATTTACAATGAATTAATTAAAAGTTACAGATTAACCATATATTCGCAAATGTTTCTGATTTCACTCCGAACTCGTGTAGAGTGTGATGTGATCATATCATGCTCTATTTTGTGCCATTAAAAGCGTTTAATATCTCTTTGGAAAGATCTTACCGAGTTCTAAAACTTGTCTTCAGGCTCTGGTTTCAGAATATCAAGGGATGATTGCCTAATTACTAAAATACTCTGTATTTACGTTAAAAGTGCTCTATTTTCGCTGAAAACGCTATATCATAGAGATAAGGCTAAGTATTTGTGACACTCATATCTTGCTTTGTGTTTATCCGTTTGGAGCGTATTATATCTCGTTGGAAAGAGAGATCGGAGCTCTAAAGCTATTGTTCCAACTTTATTTACAATGCATTAATTAAAAGTTACAGATTAACCATATATTCACAAATGTTTCTGATTTCACTCTGAACTCGTGTAGAATTTGAGGCGATCACATCTTGCTCTATTTTGTGCCGTTGAAAGCGTTTAATATCTCGATGGAAAGATCTTACCAAGTTCTAAATCTTGTCTTTAGGCGCTGGTTTCAAAATAGCAAGGGATGATTGCCTAATTACTAAAATACACTGTATTTACGCTAAACGTGCTCTATTTTCTCTGAAAACGCTAAATCATAGAGATAAGGCTAAGTATTTGTGACACTCATATCTTGCTGTGTGTTTATCCGTTTGGAGCGAATTATATCTCGTTGGAAAGATAGATCGGAGCTCTAAAGCTGATGTTCCAACTTCATTTACAATGCATTAATTAAAAGTTACAGATTAACCATATATTCACAAATGTTTCTGATTTCACTCCAAACTCGTGTAGAATTTGTGGCGATCACATCTTGCTCTATTTTGTGCCGTTGAAATCGTTTAACATCTCGTTGGAAGGATCATACCGAGTTCTAAAACTTGTCTTCAGGCGGTGGTTTCAAACTATCAGGGGATGATTGCCAAGTTACTAAAATACACTGTATTTACGCTAAAAGTCCTCTATTTTCGCTGAATACGCTAAATCGTAGAGATAAGGCTAATTATTTGTAACACTCATATCTTTCTATGTGTTAATCCGTTTGGAGCGTATTATATCTCGTTGGAAAGATAGATCGGAGCTCTAAAGATATTGTTCCAACTTTATTTACAATGCATTATTTAAAAGTTACAGATTAACCATATATTCACAAATGTTTCTGATTTCCCTCTGAACTCGTGTAGAATTTGAGGCGATCACATCTTGCTCTATTTTGTGCCGTTGAAAGCGTTTAATATCTCGATGGAAAGATCTTACCAAGTTCTAAAACTTGTCTTCAGGCGCTGGTTTCAAAATAGCAAGGGATGATTGCCTAATTACTAAAATACACTGTATTTACGCTAAACGTGCTCTATTTTCTCTGAAAACGTTAAATCGTAGAGATAAGACTAAGTATTTGTGACACTCATATCTTGCTGTGTGTTTATCCGTTTGGAGCGTATTATATCTCGTTGGAAAGATAGATCGGAGATCTAAAGCTATTGTTCCAACTTCATTTACAATGAATTAATTAAAAGTTACAGATTAACCATATATTCGCAAATGTTTCTGATTTCACTCCGAACTCGTGTAGAGTGTGATGTGATCATATCATGCTCTATTTTGTGCCATTAAAAGCGTTTAATATCTCTTTGGAAAGATCTTACCGAGTTCTAAAACTTGTCTTCAGGCTCTGGTTTCAGAATATCAAGGGATGATTGCCTAATTACTAAAATACTCTGTATTTACGTTAAAAGTGCTCTATTTTCGCTGAAAACGCTATATCATAGAGATAAGGCTAAGTATTTGTGACACTCATATCTTGCTTTGTGTTTATCCGTTTGGAGCGTATTATATCTCGTTGGAAAGAGAGATCGGAGCTCTAAAGCTATTGTTCCAACTTTATTTACAATGCATTAATTAAAAGTTACAGATTAACCATATATTCACAAATGTTTCTGATTTCACTCTGAACTCGTGTAGAATTTGAGGCGATCACATCTTGCTCTATTTTGTGCCGTTAAAAGCGTTTAATATCTCGATGGAAAGATCTTACCAAGTTCTAAAACTTGTCTTTAGGCGCTGGTTTCAAAATAGCAAGGGATGATTGCCTAATTACTAAAATACACTGTATTTACGCTAAACGTGCTCTATTTTCTCTGAAAACGCTAAATCATAGAGATAAGGCTAAGTATTTGTGACACTCATATCTTGCTGTGTGTTTATCCGTTTGGAGCGAATTATATCTCGTTGGAAAGATAGATCGGAGCTCTAAAGCTGATGTTCCAACTTCATTTACAATGCATTAATTAAAAGTTACAGATTAACCATATATTCACAAATGTTTCTGATTTCACTCCAAACTCGTGTAGAATTTGTGGCGATCACATCTTGCTCTATTTTGTGCCGTTGAAATCGTTTAACATCTCGTTGGAAGGATCATACCGAGTTCTAAAACTTGTCTTCAGGCGGTGGTTTCAAACTATCAGGGGATGATTGCCAAGTTACTAAAATACACTGTATTTACGCTAAAAGTCCTCTATTTTCGCTGAATACGCTAAATCATAGAGATAAGGCTAATTATTTGTAACACTCATATCTTTCTATGTGTTAATCCGTTTGGAGCGTATTATATCTCGTTGGAAAGATAGATCGGAGCTCTAAAGATATTGTTCCAACTTTATTTACAATGCATTATTTAAAAGTTACAGATTAACCATATATTCACAAATGTTTCTGATTTCACTCTGAACTCGTGTAGAATTTGAGGCGATCAGATCTTGCTCTATTTTGTGCCGTTGAAAGCGTTTAATATCTCGATGGAAAGATCTTACCAAGTTCTAAAACTTGTCTTCAGGCGCTGGTTTCAAAATAGCAAGGGATGATTGCCTAATTACTAAAATACACTGTATTTACGCTAAACGTGCTCTATTTTCTCTGAAAACGTTAAATCGTAGAGATAAGACTAAGTATTTGTGACACTCATATCTTGCTGTGTGTTTATCCGTTTGGAGCGTATTATATCTCGTTGGAAAGATAGATCGGAGATCTAAAGCTATTGTTCCAACTTCATTTACAATGAATTAATTAAAAGTTACAGATTAACCATATATTCCCAAATGTTTCTGATTTCACTCCGAACTCGTGTAGAGTGTGATGTGATCATATCATGCTCTATTTTGTGCCATTAAAAGCGTTTAATATCTCTTTGGAAAGATCATACCGAGTTCTAAAACTTGTCTTCAGGCTCTGGTTTCAGAATATCAAGGGATGATTGCCTAATTACTAAAATACTCTGTATTTACGTTAAAAGTGCTCTATTTTCGCTGAAAACGCTATATCATAGAGATAAGGCTAAGTATTTGTGACACTCATATCTTGCTTTGTGTTTATCCGTTTGGAGCGTATTATATCTCGTTGGAAAGAGAGATCGGAGCTCTAAAGCTATTGTTCCAACTTTATTTACAATGCATTAATTAAAAGTTACAGATTAACCATATATTCACAAATGTTTCTGATTTCACTCTGAACTCGTGTAGAATTTGAGGCGATCACATCTTGCTCTATTTTGTGCCGTTGAAAGCGTTTAATATCTCGATGGAAAGATCTTACCAAGTTCTAAAACTTGTCTTTAGGCGCTGGTTTCAAAATAGAAAGGGATGATTGCCTAATTACTAAAATACACTGTATTTACGCTAAACGTGCTCTATTTTCTCTGAAAACGCTAAATCATAGAGATAAGGCTAAGTATTTGTGACACTCATATCTTGCTGTGTGTTTATCCGTTTGGAGCGAATTATATCTCGTTGGAAAGATAGATCGGAGCTCTAAAGCTGATGTTCCAACTTCATTTACAATGCATTAATTAAAAGTTACAGATTAACCATATATTCACAAATGTTTCTGATTTCACTCCAAACTCGTGTAGAATTTGTGGCGATCACATCTTGCTCTATTTTGTGCCGTTGAAATCGTTTAACATCTCGTTGGAAGGATCATACCGAGTTCTAAAACTTGTCTTCAGGCGGTGGTTTCAAACTATCAGGGGATGATTGCCAAGTTACTAAAATACACTGTATTTACGCTAAAAGTCCTCTATTTTCGCTGAAAACGCTAAATCATAGAGATAAGGCAAATTATTTGTAACACTCATATCTTTCTATGTGTTAATCCGTTTGGAGCGTATTATATCTCGTTGGAAAGATAGATCGGAGCTCTAAAGATATTGTTCCAACTTTATTTACAATGCATTATTTAAAAGTTACAGATTAACCATATATTCACAAATGTTTCTGATTTCACTCTGAACTCGTGTAGAATTTGAGGCGATCACATCTTGCTCTATTTTGTGCCGTTGAAAGCGTTTAATATCTCGATGGAAAGCTCTTACCAAGTTCTAAAACTTGTCTTCAGGCGATGGTTTCAAAATAACAAGGGATGATTGCCTAATTACTTAAATACACTGTATTTACGCTAAACGTGCTCTATTTTCTCTGAAAACGCTAAATCATAGAGATAAGGCTAAGTATTTGTGACACTCATATCTTGCTGTGTGTTTATCCGTTTGGAGCGAATTATATCTCGTTGGAAAGATAGATCGGAGCTCTAAAGCTGATGTTCCAACTTCATTTACAATGCATTAATTAAAAGTTACAGATTAACCATATATTCACAAATGTTTCTGATTTCACTCCAAACTCGTGTAGAATTTGTGGCGATCACATCTTGCTCTATTTTGTGCCTTTGAAATCGTTTAACATCTCGTTGGAAGGATCATACCGAGTTCTAAAACTTGTCTTCAGGCGGTGGTTTCAAACTATCAGGGGATGATTGCCAAGTTACTAAAATACACTGTATTTACGCTAAAAGTCCTCTATTTTCGCTGAATACGCTAAATCATAGAGATAAGGCTAATTATTTGTAACACTCATATCTTTCTATGTGTTAATCCGTTTGGAGCGTATTATATCTCGTTGGAAAGATAGATCGGAGCTCTAAAGATATTGTTCCAACTTTATTTACAATGCATTATTTAAAAGTTACAGATTAACCATATATTCACAAATGTTTCTGATTTCACTCTGAACTCGTGTAGAATTTGAGGCGATCACATCTTGCTCTATTTTGTGCCGTTGAAAGCGTTTAATATCTCGATGGAAAGATCTTACCAAGTTCTAAAACTTGTCTTTTGGCGCTGGTTTCAAAATAGCAAGGGATGATTGCCTAATTACTAAAATACACTGTATTTACGCTAAACGTGCTCTATTTTCTCTGAAAACGCTAAATCATAGAGATAAGGCTAAGTATTTGTGACACTCATATCTTGCTGTGTGTTTATCCGTTTGGAGCGAATTATATCTCGTTGGAAAGATAGATCGGAGCTCTAAAGCTGATGTTCCAACTTCATTTACAATGCATTAATTAAAAGTTACAGATTAACCATATATTCACAAATGTTTCTGATTTCACTCCAAACTCGTGTAGAATTTGTGGCGATCACATCTTGCTCTATTTTGTGCCGTTGAAATCGTTTAACATCTCGTTGGAAGGATCATACCGAGTTCTAAAACTTGTCTTCAGGCGGTGGTTTCAAACTATCAGGGGATGATTGCCAAGTTACTAAAATACACTGTATTTACGCTAAAAGTCCTCTATTTTCGCTGAATACGCTAAATCATAGAGATAAGGCTAATTATTTGTAACACTCATATCTTTCTATGTGTTAATCCGTTTGGAGCGTATTATATCTCGTTGGAAAGATAGATCGGAGCTCTAAAGATATTGTTCCAACTTTATTTACAATGCATTATTTAAAAGTTACAGATTAACCATATATTCACAAATGTTTCTGATTTCACTCTGAACTCGTGTAGAATTTGAGGCGATCCGATCTTGCTCTATTTTGTGCCGTTGAAAGCGTTTAATATCTCGATGGAAAGATCTTACCAAGTTCTAAAACTTGTCTTCAGGCGCTGGTTTCAAAATAGCAAGGGATGATTGCCTAATTACTAAAATACACTGTATTTACGCTAAACGTGCTCTATTTTCTCTGAAAACGTTAAATCGTAGAGATAAGACTAAGTATTTGTGACACTCATATCTTGCTGTGTGTTTATCCGTTTGGAGCGTATTATATCTCGTTGGAAAGATAGATCGGAGATCTAAAGCTATTGTTCCAACTTCATTTACAATGAATTAATTAAAAGTTACAGATTAACCATATATTCCCAAATGTTTCTGATTTCACTCCGAACTCGTGTAGAGTGTGATGTGATCATATCATGCTCTATTTTGTGCCATTAAAAGCGTTTAATATCTCTTTGGAAAGATCATACCGAGTTCTAAAACTTGTCTTCAGGCTCTGGTTTCAGAATATCAAGGGATGATTGCATAATTACTAAAATACTCTGTATTTACGTTAAAAGTGCTCTATTTTCGCTGAAAACGCTATATCATAGAGATAAGGCTAAGTATTTGTGACACTCATATCTTGCTTTGTGTTTATCCGTTTGGAGCGTATTATATCTCGTTGGAAAGAGAGATCGGAGCTCTAAAGCTATTGATCCAACTTTATTTACAATGCATTAATTAAAAGTTACAGATTAACCATATATTCACAAATGTTTCTGATTTCACTCTGAACTCGTGTAGAATTTGAGGCGATCACATCTTGCTCTATTTTGTGCCGTTGAAAGCGTTTAATATCTCGATGGAAAGATCTTACCAAGTTCTAAAACTTGTCTTTAGGCGCTGGTTTCAAAATAGCAAGGGATGATTGCCTAATTACTAAAATACACTGTATTTACGCTAAACGTGCTCTATTTTCTCTGAAAACGCTAAATCATAGAGATAAGGCTAAGTATTTGTGACACTCATATCTTGCTGTGTGTTTATCCGTTTGGAGCGAATTATATCTCGTTGGAAAGATAGATCGGAGCTCTAAAGCTGATGTTCCAACTTCATTTACAATGCATTAATTAAAAGTTACAGATTAACCATATATTCACAAATGTTTCTGATTTCACTCCAAACTCGTGTAGAATTTGTGGCGATCACATCTTGCTCTATTTTGTGCCGTTGAAATCGTTTAACATCTCGTTGGAAGGATCATACCGAGTTCTAAAACTTGTCTTCAGGCGGTGGTTTCAAACTATCAGGGGATGATTGCCAAGTTACTAAAATACACTGTATTTACGCTAAAAGTCCTCTATTTTCGCTGAATACGCTAAATCGTAGAGATAAGGCTAATTATTTGTAACACTCATATCTTTCTATGTGTTAATCCGTTTGGAGCGTATTATATCTCGTTGGAAAGATAGATCGGAGCTCTAAAGATATTGTTCCAACTTTATTTACAATGCATTATTTAAAAGTTACAGATTAACCATATATTCACAAATGTTTCTGATTTCCCTCTGAACTCGTGTAGAATTTGAGGCGATCACATCTTGCTCTATTTTGTGCCGTTGAAAGCGTTTAATATCTCGATGGAAAGATCTTACCAAGTTCTAAAACTTGTCTTCAGGCGCTGGTTTCAAAATAGCAAGGGATGATTGCCTAATTACTAAAATACACTGTATTTACGCTAAACGTGCTCTATTTTCTCTGAAAACGTTAAATCGTAGAGATAAGACTAAGTATTTGTGACACTCATATCTTGCTGTGTGTTTATCCGTTTGGAGCGTATTATATCTCGTTGGAAAGATAGATCGGAGATCTAAAGCTATTGTTCCAACTTCATTTACAATGAATTAATTAAAAGTTACAGATTAACCATATATTCGCAAATGTTTCTGATTTCACTCCGAACTCGTGTAGAGTGTGATGTGATCATATCATGCTCTATTTTGTGCCATTAAAAGCGTTTAATATCTCTTTGGAAAGATCTTACCGAGTTCTAAAACTTGTCTTCAGGCTCTGGTTTCAGAATATCAAGGGATGATTGCCTAATTACTAAAATACTCTGTATTTACGTTAAAAGTGCTCTATTTTCGCTGAAAACGCTATATCATAGAGATAAGGCTAAGTATTTGTGACACTCATATCTTGCTTTGTGTTTATCCGTTTGGAGCGTATTATATCTCGTTGGAAAGAGAGATCGGAGCTCTAAAGCTATTGTTCCAACTTTATTTACAATGCATTAATTAAAAGTTACAGATTAACCATATATTCACAAATGTTTCTGATTTCACTCTGAACTCGTGTAGAATTTGAGGCGATCACATCTTGCTCTATTTTGTGCCGTTGAAAGCGTTTAATATCTCGATGGAAAGATCTTACCAAGTTCTAAAACTTGTCTTTAGGCGCTGGTTTCAAAATAGCAAGGGATGATTGCCTAATTACTAAAATACACTGTATTTACGCTAAACGTGCTCTATTTTCTCTGAAAACGCTAAATCATAGAGATAAGGCTAAGTATTTGTGACACTCATATCTTGCTGTGTGTTTATCCGTTTGGAGCGAATTATATCTCGTTGGAAAGATAGATCGGAGCTCTAAAGCTGATGTTCCAACTTCATTTACAATGCATTAATTAAAAGTCACAGATTAACCATATATTCACAAATGTTTCTGATTTCACTCCAAACTCGTGTAGAATTTGTGGCGATCACATCTTGCTCTATTTTGTGCCGTTGAAATCGTTTAACATCTCGTTGGAAGGATCATACCGAGTTCTAAAACTTGTCTTCAGGCGGTGGTTTCAAACTATCAGGGGATGATTGCCAAGTTACTAAAATACACTGTATTTACGCTAAAAGTCCTCTATTTTCGCTGAATACGCTAAATCGTAGAGATAAGGCTAATTATTTGTAACACTCATATCTTTCTATGTGTTAATCCGTTTGGAGCGTATTATATCTCGTTGGAAAGATAGATCGGAGCTCTAAAGATATTGTTCCAACTTTATTTACAATGCATTATTTAAAAGTTACAGATTAACCATATATTCACAAATGTTTCTGATTTCCCTCTGAACTCGTGTAGAATTTGAGGCGATCACATCTTGCTCTATTTTGTGCCGTTGAAAGCGTTTAATATCTCGATGGAAAGATCTTACCAAGTTCTAAAACTTGTCTTCAGGCGCTGGTTTCAAAATAGCAAGGGATGATTGCCTAATTACTAAAATACACTGTATTTACGCTAAACGTGCTCTATTTTCTCTGAAAACGTTAAATCGTAGAGATAAGACTAAGTATTTGTGACACTCATATCTTGCTGTGTGTTTATCCGTTTGGAGCGTATTATATCTCGTTGGAAAGATAGATCGGAGATCTAAAGCTATTGTTCCAACTTCATTTACAATGAATTAATTAAAAGTTACAGATTAACCATATATTCGCAAATGTTTCTGATTTCACTCCGAACTCGTGTAGAGTGTGATGTGATCATATCATGCTCTATTTTGTGCCATTAAAAGCGTTTAATATCTCTTTGGAAAGATCTTACCGAGTTCTAAAACTTGTCTTCAGGCTCTGGTTTCAGAATATCAAGGGATGATTGCCTAATTACTAAAATACTCTGTATTTACGTTAAAAGTGCTCTATTTTCGCTGAAAACGCTATATCATAGAGATAAGGCTAAGTATTTGTGACACTCATATCTTGCTTTGTGTTTATCCGTTTGGAGCGTATTATATCTCGTTGGAAAGAGAGATCGGAGCTCTAAAGCTATTGTTCCAACTTTATTTACAATGCATTAATTAAAAGTTACAGATTAACCATATATTCACAAATGTTTCTGATTTCACTCTGAACTCGTGTAGAATTTGAGGCGATCACATCTTGCTCTATTTTGTGCCGTTGAAAGCGTTTAATATCTCGATGGAAAGATCTTACCAAGTTCTAAATCTTGTCTTTAGGCGCTGGTTTCAAAATAGCAAGGGATGATTGCCTAATTACTAAAATACACTGTATTTACGCTAAACGTGCTCTATTTTCTCTGAAAACGCTAAATCATAGAGATAAGGCTAAGTATTTGTGACACTCATATCTTGCTGTGTGTTTATCCGTTTGGAGCGAATTATATCTCGTTGGAAAGATAGATCGGAGCTCTAAAGCTGATGTTCCAACTTCATTTACAATGCATTAATTAAAAGTTACAGATTAACCATATATTCACAAATGTTTCTGATTTCACTCCAAACTCGTGTAGAATTTGTGGCGATCACATCTTGCTCTATTTTGTGCCGTTGAAATCGTTTAACATCTCGTTGGAAGGATCATACCGAGTTCTAAAACTTGTCTTCAGGCGGTGGTTTCAAACTATCAGGGGATGATTGCCAAGTTACTAAAATACACTGTATTTACGCTAAAAGTCCTCTATTTTCGCTGAATACGCTAAATCGTAGAGATAAGGCTAATTATTTGTAACACTCATATCTTTCTATGTGTTAATCCGTTTGGAGCGTATTATATCTCGTTGGAAAGATAGATCGGAGCTCTAAAGATATTGTTCCAACTTTATTTACAATGCATTATTTAAAAGTTACAGATTAACCATATATTCACAAATGTTTCTGATTTCCCTCTGAACTCGTGTAGAATTTGAGGCGATCACATCTTGCTCTATTTTGTGCCGTTGAAAGCGTTTAATATCTCGATGGAAAGATCTTACCAAGTTCTAAAACTTGTCTTCAGGCGCTGGTTTCAAAATAGCAAGGGATGATTGCCTAATTACTAAAATACACTGTATTTACGCTAAACGTGCTCTATTTTCTCTGAAAACGTTAAATCGTAGAGATAAGACTAAGTATTTGTGACACTCATATCTTGCTGTGTGTTTATCCGTTTGGAGCGTATTATATCTCGTTGGAAAGATAGATCGGAGATCTAAAGCTATTGTTCCAACTTCATTTACAATGAATTAATTAAAAGTTACAGATTAACCATATATTCGCAAATGTTTCTGATTTCACTCCGAACTCGTGTAGAGTGTGATGTGATCATATCATGCTCTATTTTGTGCCATTAAAAGCGTTTAATATCTCTTTGGAAAGATCTTACCGAGTTCTAAAACTTGTCTTCAGGCTCTGGTTTCAGAATATCAAGGGATGATTGCCTAATTACTAAAATACTCTGTATTTACGTTAAAAGTGCTCTATTTTCGCTGAAAACGCTATATCATAGAGATAAGGCTAAGTATTTGTGACACTCATATCTTGCTTTGTGTTTATCCGTTTGGAGCGTATTATATCTCGTTGGAAAGAGAGATCGGAGCTCTAAAGCTATTGTTCCAACTTTATTTACAATGCATTAATTAAAAGTTACAGATTAACCATATATTCACAAATGTTTCTGATTTCACTCTGAACTCGTGTAGAATTTGAGGCGATCACATCTTGCTCTATTTTGTGCCGTTGAAAGCGTTTAATATCTCGATGGAAAGATCTTACCAAGTTCTAAAACTTGTCTTTAGGCGCTGGTTTCAAAATAGCAAGGGATGATTGCCTAATTACTAAAATACACTGTATTTACGCTAAACGTGCTCTATTTTCTCTGAAAACGCTAAATCATAGAGATAAGGCTAAGTATTTGTGACACTCATATCTTGCTGTGTGTTTATCCGTTTGGAGCGAATTATATCTCGTTGGAAAGATAGATCGGAGCTCTAAAGCTGATGTTCCAACTTCATTTACAATGCATTAATTAAAAGTTACAGATTAACCATATATTCACAAATGTTTCTGATTTCACTCCAAACTCGTGTAGAATTTGTGGCGATCACATCTTGCTCTATTTTGTGCCGTTGAAATCGTTTAACATCTCGTTGGAAGGATCATACCGAGTTCTAAAACTTGTCTTCAGGCGGTGGTTTCAAACTATCAGGGGATGATTGCCAAGTTACTAAAATACACTGTATTTACGCTAAAAGTCCTCTATTTTCGCTGAATACGCTAAATCATAGAGATAAGGCTAATTATTTGTAACACTCATATCTTTCTATGTGTTAATCCGTTTGGAGCGTATTATATCTCGTTGGAAAGATAGATCGGAGCTCTAAAGATATTGTTCCAACTTTATTTACAATGCATTATTTAAAAGTTACAGATTAACCATATATTCACAAATGTTTCTGATTTCACTCTGAACTCGTGTAGAATTTGAGGCGATCAGATCTTGCTCTATTTTGTGCCGTTGAAAGCGTTTAATATCTCGATGGAAAGATCTTACCAAGTTCTAAAACTTGTCTTCAGGCGCTGGTTTCAAAATAGCAAGGGATGATTGCCTAATTACTAAAATACACTGTATTTACGCTAAACGTGCTCTATTTTCTCTGAAAACGTTAAATCGTAGAGATAAGACTAAGTATTTGTGACACTCATATCTTGCTGTGTGTTTATCCGTTTGGAGCGTATTATATCTCGTTGGAAAGATAGATCGGAGATCTAAAGCTATTGTTCCAACTTCATTTACAATGAATTAATTAAAAGTTACAGATTAACCATATATTCCCAAATGTTTCTGATTTCACTCCGAACTCGTGTAGAGTGTGATGTGATCATATCATGCTCTATTTTGTGCCATTAAAAGCGTTTAATATCTCTTTGGAAAGATCATACCGAGTTCTAAAACTTGTCTTCAGGCTCTGGTTTCAGAATATCAAGGGATGATTGCCTAATTACTAAAATACTCTGTATTTACGTTAAAAGTGCTCTATTTTCGCTGAAAACGCTATATCATAGAGATAAGGCTAAGTATTTGTGACACTCATATCTTGCTTTGTGTTTATCCGTTTGGAGCGTATTATATCTCGTTGGAAAGAGAGATCGGAGCTCTAAAGCTATTGTTCCAACTTTATTTACAATGCATTAATTAAAAGTTACAGATTAACCATATATTCACAAATGTTTCTGATTTCACTCTGAACTCGTGTAGAATTTGAGGCGATCACATCTTGCTCTATTTTGTGCCGTTGAAAGCGTTTAATATCTCGATGGAAAGATCTTACCAAGTTCTAAAACTTGTCTTTAGGCGCTGGTTTCAAAATAGAAAGGGATGATTGCCTAATTACTAAAATACACTGTATTTACGCTAAACGTGCTCTATTTTCTCTGAAAACGCTAAATCATAGAGATAAGGCTAAGTATTTGTGACACTCATATCTTGCTGTGTGTTTATCCGTTTGGAGCGAATTATATCTCGTTGGAAAGATAGATCGGAGCTCTAAAGCTGATGTTCCAACTTCATTTACAATGCATTAATTAAAAGTTACAGATTAACCATATATTCACAAATGTTTCTGATTTCACTCCAAACTCGTGTAGAATTTGTGGCGATCACATCTTGCTCTATTTTGTGCCGTTGAAATCGTTTAACATCTCGTTGGAAGGATCATACCGAGTTCTAAAACTTGTCTTCAGGCGGTGGTTTCAAACTATCAGGGGATGATTGCCAAGTTACTAAAATACACTGTATTTACGCTAAAAGTCCTCTATTTTCGCTGAAAACGCTAAATCATAGAGATAAGGCAAATTATTTGTAACACTCATATCTTTCTATGTGTTAATCCGTTTGGAGCGTATTATATCTCGTTGGAAAGATAGATCGGAGCTCTAAAGATATTGTTCCAACTTTATTTACAATGCATTATTTAAAAGTTACAGATTAACCATATATTCACAAATGTTTCTGATTTCACTCTGAACTCGTGTAGAATTTGAGGCGATCACATCTTGCTCTATTTTGTGCCGTTGAAAGCGTTTAATATCTCGATGGAAAGCTCTTACCAAGTTCTAAAACTTGTCTTCAGGCGATGGTTTCAAAATAACAAGGGATGATTGCCTAATTACTTAAATACACTGTATTTACGCTAAACGTGCTCTATTTTCTCTGAAAACGCTAAATCATAGAGATAAGGCTAAGTATTTGTGACACTCATATCTTGCTGTGTGTTTATCCGTTTGGAGCGAATTATATCTCGTTGGAAAGATAGATCGGAGCTCTAAAGCTGATGTTCCAACTTCATTTACAATGCATTAATTAAAAGTTACAGATTAACCATATATTCACAAATGTTTCTGATTTCACTCCAAACTCGTGTAGAATTTGTGGCGATCACATCTTGCTCTATTTTGTGCCTTTGAAATCGTTTAACATCTCGTTGGAAGGATCATACCGAGTTCTAAAACTTGTCTTCAGGCGGTGGTTTCAAACTATCAGGGGATGATTGCCAAGTTACTAAAATACACTGTATTTACGCTAAAAGTCCTCTATTTTCGCTGAATACGCTAAATCATAGAGATAAGGCTAATTATTTGTAACACTCATATCTTTCTATGTGTTAATCCGTTTGGAACGTATTATATCTCGTTGGAAAGATAGATCGGAGCTCTAAAGATATTGTTCCAACTTTATTTACAATGCATTATTTAAAAGTTACAGATTAACCATATATTCACAAATGTTTCTGATTTCACTCTGAACTCGTGTAGAATTTGAGGCGATCAGATCTTGCTCTATTTTGTGCCGTTGAAAGCGTTTAATATCTCGATGGAAAGATCTTACCAAGTTCTAAAACTTGTCTTCAGGCGCTGGTTTCAAAATAGCAAGGGATGATTGCCTAATTACTAAAATACACTGTATTTACGCTAAACGTGCTCTATTTTCTCTGAAAACGTTAAATCGTAGAGATAAGACTAAGTATTTGTGACACTCATATCTTGCTGTGTGTTTATCCGTTTGGAGCGTATTATATCTCGTTGGAAAGATAGATCGGAGATCTAAAGCTATTGTTCCAACTTCATTTACAATGAATTAATTAAAAGTTACAGATTAACCATATATTCCCAAATGTTTCTGATTTCACTCCGAACTCGTGTAGAGTGTGATGTGATCATATCATGCTCTATTTTGTGCCATTAAAAGCGTTTAATATCTCATTGGAAAGATCATACCGAGTTCTAAAACTTGTCTTCAGGCTCTGGTTTCAGAATATCAAGGGATGATTGCCTAATTACTAAAATACTCTGTATTTACGTTAAAAGTGCTCTATTTTCGCTGAAAACGCTATATCATAGAGATAAGGCTAAGTATTTGTGACACTCATATCTTGCTTTGTGTTTATCCGTTTGGAGCGTATTATATCTCGTTGGAAAGAGAGATCGGAGCTCTAAAGCTATTGTTCCAACTTTATTTACAATGCATTAATTAAAAGTTACAGATTAACCATATATTCACAAATGTTTCTGATTTCACTCTGAACTCGTGTAGAATTTGAGGCGATCACATCTTGCTCTATTTTGTGCCGTTGAAAGCGTTTAATATCTCGATGGAAAGATCTTACCAAGTTCTAAAACTTGTCTTTAGGCGCTGGTTTCAAAATAGCAAGGGATGATTGCCTAATTACTAAAATACACTGTATTTACGCTAAACGTGCTCTATTTTCTCTGAAAACGCTAAATCATAGAGATAAGGCTAAGTATTTGTGACACTCATATCTTGCTGTGTGTTTATCCGTTTGGAGCGAATTATATCTCGTTGGAAAGATAGATCGGAGCTCTAAAGCTGATGTTCCAACTTCATTTACAATGCATTAATTAAAAGTTACAGATTAACCATATATTCACAAATGTTTCTGATTTCACTCCAAACTCGTGTAGAATTTGTGGCGATCACATCTTGCTCTATTTTGTGCCGTTGAAATCGTTTAACATCTCGTTGGAAGGATCATACCGAGTTCTAAAACTTGTCTTCAGGCGGTGTTTTCAAACTATCAGGGGATGATTGCCAAGTTACTAAAATACACTGTATTTACGCTAAAAGTCCTCTATTTTCGCTGAATACGCTAAATCATAGAGATAAGGCTAATTATTTGTAACACTCATATCTTTCTATGTGTTAATCCGTTTGGAGCGTATTATATCTCGTTGGAAAGATAGATCGGAGCTCTAAAGATATTGTTCCAACTTTATTTACAATGCATTATTTAAAAGTTACAGATTAACCATATATTCACAAATGTTTCTGATTTCACTCTGAACTCGTGTAGAATTTGAGGCGATCAGATCTTGCTCTATTTTGTGCCGTTGAAAGCGTTTAATATCTCGATGGAAAGATCTTACCAAGTTCTAAAACTTGTCTTCAGGCGCTGGTTTCAAAATAGCAAGGGATGATTGCCTAATTACTAAAATACACTGTATTTACGCTAAACGTGCTCTATTTTCTCTGAAAACGTTAAATCGTAGAGATAAGACTAAGTATTTGTGACACTCATATCTTGCTGTGTGTTTATCCGTTTGGAGCGTATTATATCTCGTTGGAAAGATAGATCGGAGATCTAAAGCTATTGTTCCAACTTCATTTACAATGAATTAATTAAAAGTTACAGATTAACCATATATTCCCAAATGTTTCTGATTTCACTCCGAACTCGTGTAGAGTGTGATGTGATCATATCATGCTCTATTTTGTGCCATTAAAAGCGTTTAATATCTCTTTGGAAAGATCATACCGAGTTCTAAAACTTGTCTTCAGGCTCTGGTTTCAGAATATCAAGGGATGATTGCCTAATTACTAAAATACTCTGTATTTACGTTAAAAGTGCTCTATTTTCGCTGAAAACGCTATATCATAGAGATAAGGCTAAGTATTTGTGACACTCATATCTTGCTTTGTGTTTATCCGTTTGGAGCGTATTATATCTCGTTGGAAAGAGAGATCGGAGCTCTAAATCTATTGTTCCAACTTTATTTACAATGCATTAATTAAAAGTTACAGATTAACCATATATTCACAAATGTTTCTGATTTCACTCTGAACTCGTGTAGAATTTGAGGCGATCACATCTTGCTCTATTTTGTGCCGTTGAAAGCGTTTAATATCTCGATGGAAAGATCTTACCAAGTTCTAAAACTTGTCTTTAGGCGCTGGTTTCAAAATAGCAAGGGATGATTGCCTAATTACTAAAATACACTGTATTTACGCTAAACGTGCTCTATTTTCTCTGAAAACGCTAAATCATAGAGATAAGGCTAAGTATTTGTGACACTCATATCTTGCTGTGTGTTTATCCGTTTGGAGCGAATTATATCTCGTTGGAAAGATAGATCGGAGCTCTAAAGCTGATGTTCCAACTTCATTTACAATGCATTAATTAAAAGTTACAGATTAACCATATATTCACAAATGTTTCTGATTTCACTCCAAACTCGTGTAGAATTTGTGGCGATCACATCTTGCTCTATTTTGTGCCGTTGAAATCGTTTAACATCTCGTTGGAAGGATCATACCGAGTTCTAAAACTTGTCTTCAGGCGGTGGTTTCAAACTATCAGGGGATGATTGCCAAGTTACTAAAATACACTGTATTTACGCTAAAAGTCCTCTATTTTCGCTGAAAACGCTAAATCATAGAGATAAGGCAAATTATTTGTAACACTCATATCTTTCTATGTGTTAATCCGTTTGGAGCGTATTATATCTCGTTGGAAAGATAGATCGGAGCTCTAAATATATTGTTCCAACTTTATTTACAATGCATTATTTAAAAGTTACAGATTAACCATATATTCACAAATGTTTCTGATTTCACTCTGAACTCGTGTAGAATTTGAGGCGATCACATCTTGCTCTATTTTGTGCCGTTGAAAGCGTTTAATATCTCGATGGAAAGATCTTACCAAGTTCTAAAACTTGTCTTCAGGCGATGGTTTCAAAATAACAAGGGATGATTGCCTAATTACTTAAATACACTGTATTTACGCTAAACGTGCTCTATTTTCTCTGAAAACGCTAAATCATAGAGATAAGGCTAAGTATTTGTGACACTCATATCTTGCTGTGTGTTTATCCGTTTGGAGCGAATTATATCTCGTTGGAAAGATAGATCGGAGCTCTAAAGCTGATGTTCCAACTTCATTTACAATGCATTAATTAAAAGTTACAGATTAACCATATATTCACAAATGTTTCTGATTTCACTCCAAACTCGTGTAGAATTTGTGGCGATCACATCTTGCTCTATTTTGTGCCTTTGAAATCGTTTAACATCTCGTTGGAAGGATCATACCGAGTTCTAAAACTTGTCTTCAGGCGGTGGTTTCAAACTATCAGGGGATGATTGCCAAGTTACTAAAATACACTGTATTTACGCTAAAAGTCCTCTATTTTCGCTGAATACGCTAAATCATAGAGATAAGGCTAATTATTTGTAACACTCATATCTTTCTATGTGTTAATCCGTTTGGAGCGTATTATATCTCGTTGGAAAGATAGATCGGAGCTCTAAAGATATTGTTCCAACTTTATTTACAATGCATTATTTAAAAGTTACAGATTAACCATATATTCACAAATGTTTCTGATTTCACTCTGAACTCGTGTAGAATTTGAGGCGATCAGATCTTGCTCTATTTTGTGCCGTTGAAAGCGTTTAATATCTCGATGGAAAGATCTTACCAAGTTCTAAAACTTGTCTTCAGGCGCTGGTTTCAAAATAGCAAGGGATGATTGCCTAATTACTAAAATACACTGTATTTACGCTAAACGTGCTCTATTTTCTCTGAAAACGTTAAATCGTAGAGATAAGACTAAGTATTTGTGACACTCATATCTTGCTGTGTGTTTATCCGTTTGGAGCGTATTATATCTCGTTGGAAAGATAGATCGGAGATCTAAAGCTATTGTTCCAACTTCATTTACAATGAATTAATTAAAAGTTACAGATTAACCATATATTCCCAAATGTTTCTGATTTCACTCCGAACTCGTGTAGAGTGTGATGTGATCATATCATGCTCTATTTTGTGCCATTAAAAGCGTTTAATATCTCATTGGAAAGATCATACCGAGTTCTAAAACTTGTCTTCAGGCTCTGGTTTCAGAATATCAAGGGATGATTGCCTAATTACTAAAATACTCTGTATTTACGTTAAAAGTGCTCTATTTTCGCTGAAAACGCTATATCATAGAGATAAGGCTAAGTATTTGTGACACTCATATCTTGCTTTGTGTTTATCCGTTTGGAGCGTATTATATCTCGTTGGAAAGAGAGATCGGAGCTCTAAAGCTATTGTTCCAACTTTATTTACAATGCATTAATTAAAAGTTACAGATTAACCATATATTCACAAATGTTTCTGATTTCACTCTGAACTCGTGTAGAATTTGAGGCGATCACATCTTGCTCTATTTTGTGCCGTTGAAAGCGTTTAATATCTCGATGGAAAGATCTTACCAAGTTCTAAAACTTGTCTTTAGGCGCTGGTTTCAAAATAGCAAGGGATGATTGCCTAATTACTAAAATACACTGTATTTACGCTAAACGTGCTCTATTTTCTCTGAAAACGCTAAATCATAGAGATAAGGCTAAGTATTTGTGACACTCATATCTTGCTGTGTGTTTATCCGTTTGGAGCGAATTATATCTCGTTGGAAAGATAGATCGGAGCTCTAAAGCTGATGTTCCAACTTCATTTACAATGCATTAATTAAAAGTTACAGATTAACCATATATTCACAAATGTTTCTGATTTCACTCCAAACTCGTGTAGAATTTGTGGCGATCACATCTTGCTCTATTTTGTGCCGTTGAAATCGTTTAACATCTCGTTGGAAGGATCATACCGAGTTCTAAAACTTGTCTTCAGGCGGTGTTTTCAAACTATCAGGGGATGATTGCCAAGTTACTAAAATACACTGTATTTACGCTAAAAGTCCTCTATTTTCGCTGAATACGCTAAATCATAGAGATAAGGCTAATTATTTGTAACACTCATATCTTTCTATGTGTTAATCCGTTTGGAGCGTATTATATCTCGTTGGAAAGATAGATCGGAGCTCTAAAGATATTGTTCCAACTTTATTTACAATGCATTATTTAAAAGTTACAGATTAACCATATATTCACAAATGTTTCTGATTTCACTCTGAACTCGTGTAGAATTTGAGGCGATCAGATCTTGCTCTATTTTGTGCCGTTGAAAGCGTTTAATATCTCGATGGAAAGATCTTACCAAGTTCTAAAACTTGTCTTCAGGCGCTGGTTTCAAAATAGCAAGGGATGATTGCCTAATTACTAAAATACACTGTATTTACGCTAAACGTGCTCTATTTTCTCTGAAAACGTTAAATCGTAGAGATAAGACTAAGTATTTGTGACACTCATATCTTGCTGTGTGTTTATCCGTTTGGAGCGTATTATATCTCGTTGGAAAGATAGATCGGAGATCTAAAGCTATTGTTCCAACTTCATTTACAATGAATTAATTAAAAGTTACAGATTAACCATATATTCCCAAATGTTTCTGATTTCACTCCGAACTCGTGTAGAGTGTGATGTGATCATATCATGCTCTATTTTGTGCCATTAAAAGCGTTTAATATCTCTTTGGAAAGATCATACCGAGTTCTAAAACTTGTCTTCAGGCTCTGGTTTCAGAATATCAAGGGATGATTGCCTAATTACTAAAATACTCTGTATTTACGTTAAAAGTGCTCTATTTTCGCTGAAAACGCTATATCATAGAGATAAGGCTAAGTATTTGTGACACTCATATCTTGCTTTGTGTTTATCCGTTTGGAGCGTATTATATCTCGTTGGAAAGAGAGATCGGAGCTCTAAATCTATTGTTCCAACTTTATTTACAATGCATTAATTAAAAGTTACAGATTAACCATATATTCACAAATGTTTCTGATTTCACTCTGAACTCGTGTAGAATTTGAGGCGATCACATCTTGCTCTATTTTGTGCCGTTGAAAGCGTTTAATATCTCGATGGAAAGATCTTACCAAGTTCTAAAACTTGTCTTTAGGCGCTGGTTTCAAAATAGCAAGGGATGATTGCCTAATTACTAAAATACACTGTATTTACGCTAAACGTGCTCTATTTTCTCTGAAAACGCTAAATCATAGAGATAAGGCTAAGTATTTGTGACACTCATATCTTGCTGTGTGTTTATCCGTTTGGAGCGAATTATATCTCGTTGGAAAGATAGATCGGAGCTCTAAAGCTGATGTTCCAACTTCATTTACAATGCATTAATTAAAAGTTACAGATTAACCATATATTCACAAATGTTTCTGATTTCACTCCAAACTCGTGTAGAATTTGTGGCGATCACATCTTGCTCTATTTTGTGCCGTTGAAATCGTTTAACATCTCGTTGGAAGGATCATACCGAGTTCTAAAACTTGTCTTCAGGCGGTGGTTTCAAACTATCAGGGGATGATTGCCAAGTTACTAAAATACACTGTATTTACGCTAAAAGTCCTCTATTTTCGCTGAAAACGCTAAATCATAGAGATAAGGCAAATTATTTGTAACACTCATATCTTTCTATGTGTTAATCCGTTTGGAGCGTATTATATCTCGTTGGAAAGATAGATCGGAGCTCTAAATATATTGTTCCAACTTTATTTACAATGCATTATTTAAAAGTTACAGATTAACCATATATTCACAAATGTTTCTGATTTCACTCTGAACTCGTGTAGAATTTGAGGCGATCACATCTTGCTCTATTTTGTGCCGTTGAAAGCGTTTAATATCTCGATGGAAAGATCTTACCAAGTTCTAAAACTTGTCTTCAGGCGATGGTTTCAAAATAACAAGGGATGATTGCCTAATTACTTAAATACACTGTATTTACGCTAAACGTGCTCTATTTTCTCTGAAAACGCTAAATCATAGAGATAAGGCTAAGTATTTGTGACACTCATATCTTGCTGTGTGTTTATCCGTTTGGAGCGAATTATATCTCGTTGGAAAGATAGATCGGAGCTCTAAAGCTGATGTTCCAACTTCATTTACAATGCATTAATTAAAAGTTACAGATTAACCATATATTCACAAATGTTTCTGATTTCACTCCAAACTCGTGTAGAATTTGTGGCGATCACATCTTGCTCTATTTTGTGCCTTTGAAATCGTTTAACATCTCGTTGGAAGGATCATACCGAGTTCTAAAACTTGTCTTCAGGCGGTGGTTTCAAACTATCAGGGGATGATTGCCAAGTTACTAAAATACACTGTATTTACGCTAAAAGTCCTCTATTTTCGCTGAATACGCTAAATCATAGAGATAAGGCTAATTATTTGTAACACTCATATCTTTCTATGTGTTAATCCGTTTGGAGCGTATTATATCTCGTTGGAAAGATAGATCGGAGCTCTAAAGATATTGTTCCAACTTTATTTACAATGCATTATTTAAAAGTTACAGATTAACCATATATTCACAAATGTTTCTGATTTCACTCTGAACTCGTGTAGAATTTGAGGCGATCAGATCTTGCTCTATTTTGTGCCGTTGAAAGCGTTTAATATCTCGATGGAAAGATCTTACCAAGTTCTAAAACTTGTCTTCAGGCGCTGGTTTCAAAATAGCAAGGGATGATTGCCTAATTACTAAAATACACTGTATTTACGCTAAACGTGCTCTATTTTCTCTGAAAACGTTAAATCGTAGAGATAAGACTAAGTATTTGTGACACTCATATCTTGCTGTGTGTTTATCCGTTTGGAGCGTATTATATCTCGTTGGAAAGATAGATCGGAGATCTAAAGCTATTGTTCCAACTTCATTTACAATGAATTAATTAAAAGTTACAGATTAACCATATATTCCCAAATGTTTCTGATTTCACTCCGAACTCGTGTAGAGTGTGATGTGATCATATCATGCTCTATTTTGTGCCATTAAAAGCGTTTAATATCTCATTGGAAAGATCATACCGAGTTCTAAAACTTGTCTTCAGGCTCTGGTTTCAGAATATCAAGGGATGATTGCCTAATTACTAAAATACTCTGTATTTACGTTAAAAGTGCTCTATTTTCGCTGAAAACGCTATATCATAGAGATAAGGCTAAGTATTTGTGACACTCATATCTTGCTTTGTGTTTATCCGTTTGGAGCGTATTATATCTCGTTGGAAAGAGAGATCGGAGCTCTAAAGCTATTGTTCCAACTTTATTTACAATGCATTAATTAAAAGTTACAGATTAACCATATATTCACAAATGTTTCTGATTTCACTCTGAACTCGTGTAGAATTTGAGGCGATCACATCTTGCTCTATTTTGTGCCGTTGAAAGCGTTTAATATCTCGATGGAAAGATCTTACCAAGTTCTAAAACTTGTCTTTAGGCGCTGGTTTCAAAATAGCAAGGGATGATTGCCTAATTACTAAAATACACTGTATTTACGCTAAACGTGCTCTATTTTCTCTGAAAACGCTAAATCATAGAGATAAGGCTAAGTATTTGTGACACTCATATCTTGCTGTGTGTTTATCCGTTTGGAGCGAATTATATCTCGTTGGAAAGATAGATCGGAGCTCTAAAGCTGATGTTCCAACTTCATTTACAATGCATTAATTAAAAGTTACAGATTAACCATATATTCACAAATGTTTCTGATTTCACTCCAAACTCGTGTAGAATTTGTGGCGATCACATCTTGCTCTATTTTGTGCCGTTGAAATCGTTTAACATCTCGTTGGAAGGATCATACCGAGTTCTAAAACTTGTCTTCAGGCGGTGGTTTCAAACTATCAGGGGATGATTGCCAAGTTACTAAAATACACTGTATTTACGCTAAAAGTCCTCTATTTTCGCTGAAAACGCTAAATCATAGAGATAAGGCTAATTATTTGTAACACTCATATCTTTCTATGTGTTAATCCGTTTGGAGCGTATTATATCTCGTTGGAAAGATAGATCGGAGCTCTAAAGATATTGTTCCAACTTTATTTACAATGCATTATTTAAAAGTTACAGATTAACCATATATTCACAAATGTTTCTGATTTCACTCTGAACTCGTGTAGAATTTGAGGCGATCACATCTTGCTCTATTTTGTGCCGTTGAAAGCGTTTAATATCTCGATGGAAAGATCTTACCAAGTTCTAAAACTTGTCTTCAGGCGATGGTTTCAAAATAGCAAGGGATGATTGCCTAATTACTTAAATACACTGTATTTACGCTAAACGTGCTCTATTTTCTCTGAAAACGCTAAATCATAGAGATAAGGCTAAGTATTTGTGACACTCATATCTTGCTGTGTGTTTATCCGTTTGGAGCGATTTATATCTCGTTGGAAAGATAGATCGGAGCTCTAAAGCTGATGTTCCAACTTCATTTACAATGCATTAATTAAAAGTTACAGATTAACCATATATTCACAAATGTTTCTGATTTCACTCCAAACTCGTGTAGAATTTGTGGCGATCACATCTTGCTCTATTTTGTGCCTTTGAAATCGTTTAACATCTCGTTGGAAGGATCATACCGAGTTCTAAAACTTGTCTTCAGGCGGTGGTTTCAAACTATCAGGGGATGATTGCCAAGTTACTAAAATACACTGTATTTACGCTAAAAGTCCTCTATTTTCGCTGAAAACGCTAAATCATAGAGATAAGGCTAATTATTTGTAACACTCATATCTTTCTATGTGTTAATCCGTTTGGAGCGTATTATATCTCGTTGGAAAGATAGATCGGAGCTCTAAAGATATTGTTCCAACTTTATTTACAATGCATTATTTAAAAGTTACAGATTAACCATATATTCACAAATGTTTCTGATTTCACTCTGAACTCGTGTAGAATTTGAGGCGATCACATCTTGCTCTATTTTGTGCCGTTGAAAGCGTTTAATATCTCGATGGAAAGATCTTACCAAGTTCTAAAACTTGTCTTCAGGCGATGGTTTCAAAATAGCAAGGGATGATTGCCTAATTACTTAAATACACTGTATTTACGCTAAACGTGCTCTATTTTCTCTGAAAACGCTAAATCATAGAGATAAGGCTAAGTATTTGTGACACTCATATCTTGCTGTGTGTTTATCCGTTTGGAGCGATTTATATCTCGTTGGAAAGATAGATCGGAGCTCTAAAGCTGATGTTCCAACTTCATTTACAATGCATTAATTAAAAGTTACAGATTAACCATATATTCACAAATGTTTCTGATTTCACTCCAAACTCGTGTAGAATTTGTGGCGATCACATCTTGCTCTATTTTGTGCCTTTGAAATCGTTTAACATCTCGTTGGAAGGATCATACCGAGTTCTAAAACTTGTCTTCAGGCGGTGGTTTCAAACTATCAGGGGATGATTGCCAAGTTACTAAAATACACTGTATTTACGCTAAAAGTCCTCTATTTTCGCTGAATACGCTAAATCATAGAGATAAGGCTAATTATTTGTAACACTCATATCTTTCTATGTGTTAATCCGTTTGGAGCGTATTATATCTCGTTGGAAAGATAGATCGGAGCTCTAAAGATATTGTTCCAACTTTATTTACAATGCATTATTTAAAAGTTACAGATTAACCATATATTCACAAATGTTTCTGATTTCACTCTGAACTCGTGTAGAATTTGAGGCGATCACATCTTGCTCTATTTTGTGCCGTTGAAAGCGTTTAATATCTCGATGGAAAGATCTTACCAAGTTCTAAAACTTGTCTTCAGGCGCTGGTTTCAAAATAGCAAGGGATGATTGCCTAATTCCTAAAATACACTGTATTTACGCTAAACGTGCTCTATTTTCTCTGAAAACGTTAAATCGTAGAGATAAGACTAAGTATTTGTGACACTCATATCTTGCTGTGTGTTTATCCGTTTGGAGCGTATTATATTTCGTTGGAAAGATAGATCGGAGATCTAAAGCTATTGTTCCAACTTCATTTACAATGAATTAATTAAAAGTTACAGATTAACCATATATTCCCAAATGTTTCTGATTTCACTCCGAACTCGTGTAGAGTGTGATGTGATCATATCATGCTCTATTTTGTGCCATTAAAAGCGTTTAATATCTCTTTGGAAAGATCTTACCGAGTTCTAAAACTTGTCTTCAGGCTCTGGTTTCAGAATATCAAGGGATGATTGCCTAATTACTAAAATACTCTGTATTTACGTTAAAAGTGCTCTATTTTCGCTGAAAACGCTATATCATAGAGATAAGGCTAAGTATTTGTGACACTCATATCTTGCTTTGTGTTTATCCGTTTGGAGCGTATTATATCTCGTTGGAAAGAGAGATCGGAGATCTAAAGCTATTGTTCCAACTTTATTTACAATGCATTAATTAAAAGTTACAGATTAACCATATATTCACAAATGTTTCTGATTTCACTCTGAACTCGTGTAGAATTTGAGGCGATCACATCTTGCTCTATTTTGTGCCGTTGAAAGCGTTTAATATCTCGATGGAAAGATCTTACCAAGTTCTAAAACTTGTCTTTAGGCGCTGGTTTCAAAATAGCAAGGGATGATTGCCTAATTACTAAAATACACTGTATTTACGCTAAACGTGCTCTATTTTCTCTGAAAACGCTAAATCATAGAGATAAGGCTAAGTATTTGTGACACTCATATCTTGCTGTGTGTTTATCCGTTTGGAGTGAATTATATCTCGTTGGAAAGATAGATCGGAGCTCTAAAGCTGATGTTCCAACTTCATTTACAATGCATTAATTAAAAGTTAAAGATTAACCATATATTCACAAATGTTTCTGATTTCACTCCAAACTCGTGTAGAATTTGTGGCGATCACATCTTGCTCTATTTTGTGCCGTTGAAATCGTTTAACATCTCGTTGGAAGGATCATACCGAGTTCTAAAACTTGTCTTCAGGCGGTGGTTTCAAACTATCAGGGGATGATTGCCAAGTTACTAAAATACACTGTATTTACGCTAAAAGTCCTCTATTTTCGCTGAAAACGCCAAATCATAGAGATAAGGCTAATTATTTGTAACACTCATATCTTTCTATGTGTTAATCCGTTTGGAGCGTATTATATCTCGTTGGAAAGATCGATCGGAGATCTAAAGATATTGTTCCAACTTTATTTACAATGCATTATTTAAAAGTTACAGATTAACCATATATTCACAAATGTTTCTGATTTCACTCTGAACTCGTGTAGAATTTGAGGCGATCACATCTTGCTCTATTTTGTGCCGTTGAAAGCGTTTAATATCTCGATGAAAAGATCTTACCAAGTTCTAAAACTTGTCTTCAGGCGCTGGTTTCAAAATAGCAAGGGATGATTGCCTAATTACTAAAATACACTGTATTTACGCTAAACGTGCTCTATTTTCTCTGAAAACGCTAAATCATAGAGATAAGGCTAAGTATTTGTGACACTCATATCTTTCTATGTGTTAATCCGTTTGGAGCGAATTATATCTCGTTGGAAAGATAGATCGGAGCTATAAAGCTGATGTTCCAACTTCATTTACAATGCATTAATTAAAAGTTACAGATTAACCATATATTCACAAATGTTTCTGATTTCACTCCAAACTCGTGTAGAATTTGTGGCGATCACATCTTGCTCTATTTTGTGCCGTTGAAATCGTTTAACATCTCGTTGGAACGATCATACCGAGTTCTAAAACTTGTCATCAGGCGGTGGTTTCAAACTATCAGGGGATGATTGCCAAGTTACTAAAATACACTGTATTTACGCTAAAAGTCCTCTATTTTCGCTGAAAACGCTAAATCATAGAGATAAGGCTAATTATTTGTAACACTCATATCTTTCTATGTGTTAATCCGTTTGGAGCGTATTATATCTCGTTGGAAAGATAGATCGGAGCTCTAAAGATATTGTTCCAACTTTATTTACAATGCATTATTTAAAAGTTACAGATTAACCATATATTCACAAATGTTTCTGATTTCACTCTGAACTCGTGTAGAATTTGAGGCGATCACATCTTGCTCTATTTTGTGCCATTGAAAGCGTTTAATATCTCGATGGAAAGATCTTACCAAGTTCTAAAACTTGTCTTCAGGCGCTGGTTTCAAAATAGCAAGGGATGATTGCCTAATTACTAAAATACACTGTATTTACGCTAAACGTGCTCTATTTTCTCTGAAAACGTTAAATCGTAGAGATAAGACTAAGTATTTGTGACACTCATATCTTGCTGTGTGTTTATCCGTTTGGAGCGTATTATATCTCGTTGGAAAGATAGATCGGAGATCTAAAGCTATTGTTCCAACTTCATTTACAATGAATTAATTAAAAGTTACAGATTAACCATATATTCCCAAATGTTTCTGATTTCACTCCGAACTCGTGTAGAGTGTGATGTGATCATATCATGCTCTATTTTGTGCCATTAAAAGCGTTTAATATCTCTTTGGAAAGATCTTACCGAGTTCTAAAACTTGTCTTCAGGCTCTGGTTTCAGAATATCAAGGGATGATTGCCTAATTACTAAAATACTCTGTATTTACGTTAAAATTGCTCTATTTTCGCTGAAAATGCTATATCATAGAGATAAGGCTAAGTATTTGTGACACTCATATCTTGCTTTGTGTTTATCCGTTTGGAGCGTATTATATCTCGTTGGAAAGAGAGATCGGATCTCTAAAGCTATTGTTCCAACTTTATTTACAATGCATTAATTAAAAGTTACAGATTAACCATATATTCACAAATGTTTCTGATTTCACTCTGAACTCGTGTAGAATTTGAGGCGATCACATCTTGCTCTATTTTGTGCCGTTGAAAGCGTTTAATATCTCGATGGAAAGATCTTACCAAGTTCTAAAACTTTCTTTAGGCGCTGGTTTCAAAATAGCAAGGGATGATTGCCTAATTACTAAAATACACTGTATTTACGCTAAACGTGCTCTATTTTCTCTGAAAACGCTAAATCATAGAGATAAGGCTAAGTATTTGTGACACTCATATCTTGCTGTGTGTTTATCCGTTTGGAGCGAATTACATCTCGTTGGAAAGATAGATCGGAGCTCTAAAGCTGATGTTCCAACTTCATTTACAATGCATTAATTAAAAGTTACAGATTAACCATATATTCACAAATGTTTCTGATTTCACTCCAAACTCGTGTAGAATTTGTGGCGATCACATCTTGCTCTATTTTGTGCCGTTGAAATCGTTTAACATCTCGTTGGAAGGATCATACCGAGTTCTAAAACTTGTCTTCAGGCGGTGGTTTCAAACTATCGGGGATGATTGCCAAGTTACTAAAATACACTGTATTTACGCTAAAAGTCCTCTATTTTCGCTGAAAACGCCAAATCATAGAGATAAGGCTAATTATTTGTAACACTCATATCTTTCTAAGTGTTAATCCGTTTGGAGCATATTATATCTCGTTGGAAAGATAGATCGGAGCTCTAAAGATATTGTTCCAACTTTATTTACAATGCATTATTTAAAAGTTACAGATTAACCATATATTCACAAATGTTTCTGATTTCACTCTGAACTCGTGTAGAATTTGAGGCGATCACATCTTGCTCTATTTTGTGCCGTTGAAAGCGTTTAATATCTCGATGAAAAGATCTTACCAAGTTCTAAAACTTGTCTTCAGGCGCTGGTTTCAAAATAGCAAGGGCTGATTGCCTAATTACTAAAATACACTGTATTTACGCTAAACGTGCTCTATTTTCTCTGAAAACGCTAAATCATAGAGATAAGGCTAAGTATTTGTGACACTCATATCTTGCTGTGTGTTTATCCGTTTGGAGCGAATTATATCTCGTTGGAAAGATAGATCGGAGCTATAAAGCTGATGTTCCAACTTCATTTACAATGCATTAATTAAAAGTTACAGATTAACCATATATTCACAAATGTTTCTGATTTCACTCCAAACTCGTGTAGAATTTGTGGCGATCACATCTTGCTTTATTTTGTGCCGTTGAAATCGTTTAACATCTCGTTGGAAGGATCATACCGAGTTCTAAAACTTGTCATCAGGCGGTGGTTTCAAACTATCAGGGGATGATTGCCAAGTTACTAAAATACACTGTATTTACGCTAAAAGTCCTCTATTTTCGCTGAAAACGCTATATCATAGAGATAAGGCTAAGTATTTGTGACACTCATATCTTGCTTTGTGTTTATCTGTATGGAGCGTATTATATCTCGTTGGAAAGAGAGATCGGAGTTCTAAAGCTATTGTTCCAACTTTGGAAAGATCTTACCGAGTTCTAAAACTTGTCTTCAGGCTCTGGTTTCAGAATATCAGAGCCTGAAGCGTTTAAGAATACCGAGTTCTAAAACTTGTCTAAAAGCGTTTAATATCTCTTTGGAAAGATCTTACCGAGTTCTAAAACTTGTCTTCAGGCTCTGGTTTGAAAATAGCAAGGGATGATTGCCTGATTACTAAAATACACTGTATTTACGCTAAACGTGCTCTATTTTCGCTGAAAACGCTAAATCATAGAGATAAGACTAAGTATTTGTGACACTCATATCTTGCTGTGTGTTTATCCGTTTGGAGCGTATTATATCTCGTTGGAAAGATAGATAGCAGCTCTAAAGCTATTGTTCCAACTTCATTTACAAAGCATTAATTAAAAGTTACAGATTAACCATATATTCACAAATGTTTCTGATTTCACTCCGAACTCGTGTAGAATTTGAGGCGATCACATCTTGCTCTATTTTGCGCCGTTAAAAGCGTTTAATATCTCGTTGGAAGGATCTTACCGAGTTCTAAAACTTGTCTTCAGGCGCGGGTTTCATAGTATCAAGGGTTGATTGCCTAATTACTGAAATACACTGTATTTACGCTAAAAATGTTCTATTTTCGCTGAAAACGCTAAATCATAGAGATAAGGCTAAGTATTTGTGACACTCGAATCTTGCTGTGTGTTTATCCGTTTGGAACTTATTATATCTCGTTGGAAAGATAGATCGGAGATCTAAAGCTATTGTTCCAACTTCATTTACAATGCATTAATTAAAAGTTACAGATTAACCATATATTCACAAATGTTTCTGGATTCACTCCGAACTCGTGTAGAATTTGATGCGATCATATCTTGCTCTATTTTGTGCCGTTGAAAGCGTTTAATATCTCGATGGAAAGATCTTACCAAGTTCTAAAACTTGTCTTCAGCCGCTGGTTTCAAAATAGCAAGGGATGATTGCCTAATTACTAAAATACACTGTATTTACGCTAAACGTGCTCCATTTTCTCTGAAAACGCTAAATCGTAGAGATAAGACTAAGTATTTGTGACACTCATATCTTGATGTGTGTTTATCCGGTTGGAGCGTATTATATCTCGTTGGAAAGATAGATCGGAGCTCTAAAGATATTGTTCCAACTTTATTTACAATGCATTATTTAAAAGTTACAGATTAACCATATATTCACAAATGTTTCTGATTTCACTCTGAACTCGTGTAGAATTTGAGGCGATCACATCTTGCTCTATTTTGTGCCGTTGAAAGCGTTTAATATCTCGTTGGAAGGATCTTACCGATTTCTAAAACTTGTCTTCAGGCGCTGGTTTCAAAGTATCAAGGGATTATTTCCTATTTATTAAAATACACTGTATTTACGCTAAAACTGCTCTATTTTAGCTGAAAACGCTATATCATAGAGATAAGGCTAAGTATTTGTGACACTCATATCCTGCTGTGTGTTTATCCGTTTGTGGCGTATTATATCTCGTTGGAAAGATAGATCGGAGCTCTAAAGCTATTGTTTCAACTTCATTTACAATGCATTAATTAAAACTTACAGATTAACCATATATTCACAAATGTTTGTGATTTCACTCCGAACTCGTGTAGAATTTAATGCGATCATATCTTGCTCTATTTTGTGCCGTTGAAAGCGTTTAATATCTCGTTGGAAAGATCTTACCGAGTTCTAAACCTTTTCTTCAGGCGCTGGTTTCAAAATATCAAGGGATGATAGTCTAATTACTAAAATACACTGTATTTACGCTAAACGTACTCTATTTTCGCTGAAAACGCTACATCATAGAGATAAGGCTAAGTATTTGTGACACTCATATCTTTCTGTGTGTTTATCCGTTTGGAGCGTATTATATCTCGTTGGAAGGATAGATCGGAGATCTAAAGCTATTGTTCCATCTTCATTTACAATGCATTAATTAAAGTTACAGATTAACCATATATTACCAAATGTTTCTGATTTCACTCCGAACTCGTGTAGAATGTGATGCGATCATATCATGCTCTATTTTGTGCCATTGAAAGCGTTTAATATCTCGTTGGAAAGATCTTACCGAGTTCTAAAACTTGTCTTCAGGATCTGGTTTCAGAATATCAAGGGATGATTGCCTAATTACTAAAATACACTGTATTTACGCTAAAAGTGCTCTATTTTCGCTGAAAACGCTAAATCATAGAGATAAGGCTAAGTATTTGTTACACTCATATCTTGCTGTGTGTTTATCCGTTTGGAGCGAATTATATCTCGTTGGAAAGATAGATCGGAGCTCTAAAGCTGATGTTCCAACTTCATTTACAATGCATTAATTAAAAGTTACAGATTAACCATATATTCACAAATGTTTCTGATTTCACTCCAAACTCGTGTAGAATTTGTGGCGATCACATCTTGCTCTATTTTGTGCCGTTGAAATCGTTTAACATCTCGTTGGAAGGATCATACCGAGTTCTAAAACTTGTCTTCAGGCGGTGGTTTCAAACTATCAGGGGATGATTGCCAAGTTACTAAAATACACTGTATTTACGCTAAAAGTCCTCTATTTTCGCTGAAAACGCTAAATCATAGAGATAAGGCTAATTATTTGTAACACTCATATCTTTCTATGTGTTAATCCGTTTGGAGCGTATTATATCTCCTTGGAAAGATAGATCGGAGCTCTAAATCTATTGTTCCAACTTCATTTACAATGCATTAATTAAAAGTTACAAATTAACCATATATTCACAAATGTTTCTGATTTCACCCCGAACTCGTGTAGAATTTGATGCGAACATATCTTGCTCTATTGTTTGCCGTTGAAAGCGTTTAATATCTCGTTGTAAAGATCTTACCATGTTCTAAGACTTGTCTGCAGGCGCTGGTTTCAAAATATAGAGGGATGATCGCCTAATTACTAAAATACACTGTATTTACGCTAAAAGTGCTCTATTTTCGTTGAAATTGCGAAATAATAGAGATACGGCTAAGTATCTGTGACACTCATATCTTGCTGTGTGTTTATCTGTTTGGAGCATATTATATCTCTTTGGAATGATAGACCGGAGCTCTAAGGATGCTTTTACTTGGACCGTAATTTGTTGGTCTGAGCTGGTCTGGTTTGTTTTGGTGTGGTTTGTTTTGGTCTAGTCTGGTCTGGTCTGGTCTGAAATTTTATTTTTTATATTTTTTGCGTAGATTTTTTGAAACCAGCGCCTGAATACAAGTTTTAGAACTAGGTAAGAACTTTCCAACGACATATTAAACGCTTTCAACGGCACAAAATAGAGCAAGATATGATCACATCAAATTCTACACGAGTTCGGTGTGAAATCAGAACTATTTGTGAATATATGGTTAATCTGTAACTTTTAATTAATGCATTGTAAATGAAGTTTGAACAATAGCTTTAGAGCTCAGATCTATCTTTCCAACGAGTTATAATACGCTCCAAACGGATAAACATAGAGCAAGATATGAGTGTCACAAATACTAGGCCTTATCTCTATGATTTAGCGATTTCAGAGAAAATAGAGCACTTTTAGCTTAAATACAGTGTATTTTAGTAATTAGGCAATCATCCCTTGATATTTTGAAACCAGCGCCTGAAGACAAGTCTTAGAACATGGTAAGATCTTTAAAACGAGATATTAAACGCTTTCAACGGCAAACAATAGAGCAAGATATGATTGCATCAAATCTACACGAGTTCGGAGTGAAATCAGAAACATTTTTGAATATATGGTTAATCTGTAACTTTTAATTAATGCATTGTAAATGAAGTTGGAACAATAGCTTTAGAGCTCCGATCCATCTTTCCAACGAGATATAATACGCTCCAAACGGATAAACACACAGCAAGATATGAGTGTCACAAATACTTAGTCTTATCTCTATGATTTAGCGTTTAAGCGAAAATAGAGCACTTTTAGCGTAAATACAGTGTATTTTAGTAATTAGGGAATCATCCCTTGATATTTTGAAACCAGCGCAAGCAGACAAGTTTTAGAACTCGGTAAGCTCGTTCCAACGAGATATTAAACGCTTTCAACGGCAAAAAATAGAGCAAGATATGTTCGCATCAAATTCTACACGAGTTCGGAGTGAAATCAGAAACATTTGTGAATATATGGTTAATTTGTAACTTTTAATTAATGCATTGTAAATGAAGTTGGAACAATAGATTTAGAGCTCCGATCTATCTTTCCAACGAGATATAATATTCTCCAAACGGATAAACACACAGCAAGATATGAGTGTCACAAATACTTAGCCTTATCTCTATGATTTAGCGTTTTCAGCGAAAATAGAGCACTTTTAGCGTAACTACTGTTTTTTAGTAATTAGGCAATCATCCCTTGATATTTTGAAACCAGCGCCTGAAGACATGTTTTAGAACTCGATAATATCTTTCTAACGAGATATTAAACACTTTCAACGGCATAAAATAGAGCAAGATATGATCGCATCAAATTCTACACCAGTTCGGAGTGAAATCAGAAACATTTGTGAATATATGGTTAATCTGTAATTATTCATTAATGCATTGTAAATGAAGTTGGAACAATAGCTTTAGAGCTCTGATCTATCTTTCCAACGAGATATAATACGCTCCAAACGGATAAACACACAGCAAGATATGAGTGTCACAAATACTTAGCCTTATCTCTATGATTTAGCGTTTTCAGCGAAAATAGAGCATTTTTAGCGTAACTACTGTGTATTTTAGTAATTAGGCAATCATCCCTTGATATTTTGAAACCAGTGCCTGAAGACATGTTTTAGAACTCGATAATATCTTTCTAACGAGATATTAAACGCTTTCAACGGCACAAAATAGAGCAAGATATGATCGCATCAAATTCTACACCAGTTCGGATTGAAATCAGAAACATTTGTCAATATATAGTTAATCTGTAACTTTTAATTAATGCATTGTAAATTAAGTTGGAACAATAGCTTTAGAGCTCCGATCTATCTTTCCAACGAGACATAATACGCTCGAAACGGATAAACACACAGCAAGATATGAGTGTCACAAATACTTAGCCTTATCTCTATGATTTAGCGTTTTCAGCGAAAATAGAGTACTTTTAGCTTAAATACAGTGTATTTTAGTAATTCGGCAATCATCCCTCGATATTTAGTAACCAGCACATGAAGACAATTTTTAGAACTCGGTAAGCGCTTTCCAACGAGATACTAAACGCTTTTAACGGCACAAAATAGAGCAAGATATGATTGCATCAAATCTACACGAGTTCGGAGTGAAATCAGAAACATTTGTGAATATATGGTTAATCTGTAACTTTTAATTAAAGAATTGTAAATGAAGTTGGAATAATAGCTTTAGAGCTCCGATCTATCTTTCCAACGAGATATAATACGCTCCAAACAGATAAACACACAGCAAGATACGAGTGTCACAAATACTTAGCCTTATCTCTATGATTTAGCGTTTTCAGAGAAAATAGAGCACTTTTAGCGTAAATTCAGTGTATTTTAGTAATTAGGCAACCATCCCTTGATATTTTGAAACCAGCGCCTCAAAACAAGTTTTAGAACATGGTAAGATCTTTCCAACGAGATATTAAACGCTTTCAACGGCACAAAATAGAGCAAGATATGATCGCATCAAATTCTACACGAGTTCGGAGTGAAATCATAAATATTTGTGAATATATGGTTAATCTGTAACTTTTAATTAATGCATGGTAAACGAAGTTGGAACAATAGCTTTAGAGCTCCGATCTATCTTTCCTACGAGATATAATACGCTCCAAACGGATAAACAGACAGCAAGATACGAGTGTCACAAATAATTAACCTTATCTCTATGATTTAGCGTTTTCAGCGAAAATAGAGCACGTTTAGCGTAAATACAGTGTATTTTAGTAATGTGGCAATCATCCCTTGATATTTTGAAACCAGCGCCTGAAGACAAGTTTTAGAACTCGGTATGATGTTTCCATCGAGATATAAAACGCTTTGAACGGCACAAAATAGAGCAAGATATGATCGCATCAAATTGTACACGAGTTCGGAGTGAAATCAGAAACATTTGTGAATATATGGTTAATCTGTAACTTTTAATTAATGCATTGTAAATGAAGTTTGAACAATAGCTTTAGATCTCAGATCTATCTTTCCAACGAGATATAATACGCTCAAAACGGATAAATACACAGCAAGATATGAGTGTCACAAATACTTAGCCTTATCTCTATGATTTAGCGTTTAAGCGAAAATAGAGCAGTTTTAGCGTAAATACAGTGTATTTTAGTAATTAGGGAATCATCCCTTGATATTTTGAAACCAGCGCCAGCATACAAGTTTTAGAACTCGGTAAGCTCGTTCCAACGAGATGTTAAACGCTTTCAACGGCAATAAATAGAGCAAGATATGTTCGCATCAAATTCTACACGAGTTCGGAGTGAAATCAGAAACATTTGTGAATATATGGTTAATTTGTAACTTTTAATTAATGCATTGTAAATGAAGTTGGAACAATAAATTTAGAGCTCCGATCTATCTTTCCAACGAGATATAATACGCTCCAAACGGATTAACACACAGCAAGATATGAGTGTCACAAATAATTAGCCTTATCTCTATGATTTAGCGTTTTCAGCGAAAATAAAGGACTTTTAGCGTAAATACAGTGTATTTTAGTAATTTGGAAATCATACCCTGATAGTTTGAAACCAGCGCCTGAATACAAGTTTTAGAAATCGGTAATATGTTTCCAACGAGATGTTAAACGCTTTCAACGGCACAAAATAGAGCAAGATATGATCGCATCAAATTCTACACGAGTTCGGAGTGAAATCAGAAACATTTGTGAATATATGGTTAATCTGTAACTTTTAATTAATGCATTGTAAATGAAGTTGGAACAATAGCTTTAGAGCTCCGATCTATCTTTCCAACGAGATATAATACGCTCCAAACAGATAAACAGACAGCAAGATATGAGTGTCACAAATAATTAGCCTTATCTCTATGATTTAGCGTTTAAGCGAAAATAGAGCAGTTTTAGCGTAAATACAGTGTATTTTAGTAATTAGGGAATCATCCCTTTATATTTTGAAACCAGCGCCAGCAGACATGTTTTAGAACTCGGTAATCTCGTTCCAACGAGATGTTAAACGCTTTCAACGGCAAAAAGTAGAGCAAGATATGTTCGCATCAAATTCTACACGAGTTCGGAGTGAAATCAGAAACATTTGTGAATATATGGTTAATTTGTAACTTTTAATTAATGCATTGTAAATGAAGTTGGAACAATAGATTTAGAGCTCCGATCTATCTTTCCAACGAGATATAATACGCTTCAAACGGATTAACACACATCAAGATATGAGTGTCAAAAATAATTAGCCTTATCTCTATGATTTAGTGTTTTCAGCGAAAATAAAGGACTTTTAGCGTAAATACAGTGTATTTTAGTAATTTGGAAATCATCCCCTGATAGTTTGAAACCAGCGCCTGATGACAAGTTTTAGAACTCGGTAATATGTTTCCAACGAGATGTTAAACGCTTTCAACGGCACAAAATAGAGCAAGATATGATCGCATCATATTCTACACGAGTTCGGAGTGAAATCAGAAACATTTGTGAATATATGGTTAATCTGTAACTTTTAATTAATGCATGTAAAATAAGTTGTAACAATAGCTTTAGATCTCAGATCTATCTATCCAACTAGATATAATACGCTCCAAACGAATAAACACACATCAAGATATGAGTGTCACAAATACTTAGCCTTATCTCTATGATTTAGCGTTTTCAGCGAAAATAGGGCACTTTTAGCGTAAATACAGTGTATTTTAGTAATTAGGCAATCATCCCTTGATATTTTGAAACAAGCGCTTTAAGACAAGTTTTAGAAATCGACAAGAGCTTTCCAACGAGATATTAAACGCTTTCAACGGCACATAATAGAGCAAGATATGATCGCATCAAATTCTATACGAGTTCGGAGTGAAATCAGAAACATTTGTGAATATATGGTTAATCTGTAACTTTTAATTAATGCATTGTAAATTAAGTTGGAACAATAGCTTTAGATCTCCGATCTATCTTTCCAACAAGATATAATACGCTCCAAACGGATAAACACACAGCAAGATATGAGTGCCACAAATACTTAGCTTTATCTCTAAGATTTAGCGTTTTCAGCAAAAATAGAGCACTTTTAGCGTAAATACAGTGTATTTTAGTAATTAGACAATCATCCCTTGATATTTTGAAACCAGCGCCTGAATACAAGTGTTAGAACTAGGTAAGATCTTTCCAACGACATATTAAACGCTTTCAACGGCACAAAATAGAGCAAGATATGATCACATCAAATTCTACACGAGTTCGGAGTGAAATCAGAACTATTTGTGAATATATGGTTAATCTGTAACTTTTAATTAATGCATTGTAAATGATGTTTGCACAATAGCTTTAAATCTCAGATCTATCTTTCTAATGAGATATATTACGCTCCGAACGGATAAAAACAGAGCAAGATATGAGTGTCACAAATACTTAGCCTTATCTCTATGATTTAGCGTTTAAGCGAAAATAGAGCACTTTTAGCGTAAATGCAGTGTATTTTGAAACCATCCCTTGATATTTTGAAACCAGCGCCAGAAGACAAGTTTTAGAACTCGGTAATCTCGTTCCAACGAGATGTTAAACGCTTTCAACGGAAAAAAATAGAGCAAGACATGTTCGCATCAAATTCTACACGAGTTCGGAGTGAAATCAGAAACATTTGTGAATATATGGTTAATTTGTGACTTTTAATTAATGCTTTGTAAATGAAGTTGGAACAATATATTTAGAGCTCCGATCTATCTTTCCAACGAGATATAATACGCTCCAAAGGGATTAACACACAGCAAGATATGAGTGTCACAAATAATTAGCCTTATCTCTATGATTTAGCGTTTTCAGCGAAAATAGAGGACTTTTAGCGAAAATACAGTGTATTTTAGTAATTTGGCATTCATCCCCTGATAGTTTGAAACCAGCGCCTGAAGACAAGTTTTAGAACTCGGTAAGATGTTTCCAACGAGATGTTAAACGCTTTCAACGGCACAAAATAGAGCAAGATATGATCGCATCAAATTCTACACGAGTTCGGAATGAAATCAGAAACATTTGTGAATATATGGTTAATCTGTAACTTTTAATTAATGCATTGTAAATTAAGTTGGAACAATAGCTTTAGAGCTCCGATATATCTTTCCAACGAGATATAATACGCTCCAAACGGATAAACACACAGCAAGATATGAGTGTCACAAATACTTAGCCTTATCTCTATGATTTAGCGTTTTCAGCGAAAATAGAGCACTTTTAGCGTAACTACTGTTTTTTAGTAATTAGGCAATCATCCATTGATATTTTGAAACCAGCGCCTGAAGACATGTTTTAGAACTCGATAATAATCTTTCTAACGAGATATTAAACGCTTTTAACGGCACAAAATAGAGCAAGATATGATCGCATCAAATTCTACACCAGTTCGGAGTGAAATCAGAAACATTTGTGAATATATAGTTAATCTGTAACTTTTAATTAATTCATTGTAAATTAAGTTGGAACAATAGCTTTAGAGCTCCTATCTATCTTTCGAACGAGATATAATACGCTCGAAACGGATAAACACACAGCAAGATATGAGTGTCACAAATACTTAGCCTTATCTCTATGATTTAGCGTTTTCAGCGAAAATAGAGTACTTTTAGCTTAAATACAGTGTATTTTAGTAATTCGGAATTCATCCCTCGATATTTAGTAACCAGCACATGAAGACAATTTTTTGAACTCGGTAAGAGCTTTCCAACGAGATATTAAACGCTTTCAATGGCACAAAATAGAGCAAGATATGATTGCATCAAATCTACACGAGTTCGGAGTGAAATCAGAAACATTTGTGAATATATGGTTAATCTGTAACTTTTAATTAATGAATAGTAAATGAAGTTGGAATAATAGCTTTAGAGCTCCGATCTATCTTTCCAACGAGATATAATACGCTCCAAACAGATAAACACACCGCAAGATATGAGTGTCACAAATACTTAGCCTTATCTCGATGATTTAGCGTTTTCAGAGAAAATAGAGCACTTTTAGCGTAAATTCAGTGTATTTTAGTAATTAGGCAACCATCCCTCGATATTTTGAAACCAGAGCCTGAAGACAAGTTTTAGAACATGGTAAGATCTTTCCAACGAGATATTAAACGCTTTCACCGGCACAAAATAGAGCAAGATATGATCGCGGCAAATTCTACACGAGTTCGGAGTGAAATCATAAACATTTGTGATTATATGGTTAATCTGTAACTTTTAATTAATGCATTGTAAATGAAGTTGGAACAATAGCTTTAGAGATCCGATCTATCTTTCCAACGAGATATAATACGCTCCAAACGGATAAACACACAGCAAGATATGAGTGTCACAAATACTTAGCCTTATCTCTATGATTTAGCGTTTTCAGCGAAAATAGAGCACTTTTAGGGTAAATTCAGTGTATTTTAGTAATTAAGCAATCATCCCCCTATATTTTGAAACCATCGCCAGAAGACATGTTTTAGAACTAGGTAAGATCGTTCAAACGAGATATTAAACGCTCTCAACGGCACATTAAACGCTTTCAATGGCACAACATAGAGCAAGATATGATCGCATCAAATTCTACACGAGTTCGGAGTGAAATAAGAAACATTTGTTTATATAGGGTTAATCTGTAACTTTTAATTAATGCATTGTAAATGAAGTTGGAACAATAGCTTTAGAGCTCCGATCTATCTTTCCAACAAGATATAATACGCCCCAAACGGATAAACACATAGCAGGAAATGAGTGTCACAAATACTTAGCCTTATCTCTATGATTTAGCGTGTTCAGCTAAAATAGAACACCTTTAGCGTAAATACAGTGTATTTTAGTAATTAGGCAATAATCCCTTGATTTTTTGAAACCAGCGCCTGAAGACAAGTTTTAGAACTCGGTAATATCTTTCCAACGAGATATTAAACGCTTTCAACGGCATAACATAGAGCAAGATATGATCGCATCAAATTCTACACGAGTTCGGGGTGAAATCAGAAACATTTGTGAATATATTGTTAATCTGTAACTTTTAATTAATGCATTGTAAATGAAGTTGGAACAATGGCTTTAGATCTCCGATCTATCTTTCCAACGAGATATAATACGCGCAAAACGGATAAACACACAGCAAGATATGAATGTCACAAATACTTAGCCTTTTCTCTATGATTTAGCGTTTTCAGCCAAAATAGAGCACTTTTAGCGTAAATACAGTGTATTTTAGTAATTAGGCAATCATCCCTTGATATTTTGAAACCAGCGCCTGAAGACAAGTTTTAGAACTCGGTAAGATATTTCCATCGAGATATTAAACGCTTTCAACGGCACAAAATAGAGCAAGATATGATCGCGTCAAATTCTATACGAGTTCGGAGTGAAATCAGAAACATTTGTGAATATATGGTTAATTTGTAACTTTTAATTAATGCATTGTAAATTAAGTTGGAACAATAGCTTTAGAGCTCCGATCTATCTTTCCAACGAGATATTATACGCTCCAAACGGATAATGACACAGCAAGATATGAGTGTCACAAATACTTAGCTTTATCTCTAAGATTTAGCGTTTTCAGCAAAAATAGAGCACTTTTAGCGTAAATACAGTGTATTTTAGTAATTAGGCAATCATCCCTTGATATTTTGAAACCAGAGCCTGAATACAAGTTTTAGAACTAGGTAAGATCTTTCCAACGACACATTAAACGCTTTCAATAGCACAACATAGAGCAAGATATGATCGCATCAAATTCTACACGAGTTCGGAGTGAAATCAGAAACATTTGTTTATATAGGGTTAATCTGTAACTTTTAATTAATGCATTGTAAATGAAGTTGGAACAATAGCTTTAGAGATCCGATCTATCTTTCCAACGAGATATAATACGCCCCAAACGGATAAACACACAGCAGGATATGAGTGTCACAAATACTTAGCCTTATCTCTATGATTTAGCGTGTTCAGCTAAAATAGAGCACTTTTAGCGTAAATACAGTGTATTTTAGTAATTAGGCAATCATCCCTTGATATTTTGAAACCAGCGCCTGAAGACAAGTTTTAGAACTCAGTAAGATATTTCCATCGAGATATTAAACGCTTTCAACGGCACAAAAGAGAGCAAGATATGATCGCGTCAAATTCTATACGAGTTCGGAGTGAAATCAGAAACATTTGTGAATATATGGTTAATCTGTAACTTTTAATTAATGCATTGTAAATTAAGTTGGAACAATAGCTTTAGATCTTCGATCTATCTTTCCAAAGAGATATAATACGCTCCAAACGGATAAACACACAGCAAGATATGAGTGTCACAAATACTTAGCTTTATCTCTAAGATTTAGCGTTTTCAGCAAAAATAGAGCACGTTTAGCGTAAATACAGTGTATTTTAGTAATTAGGCAATCATCCCTTGATATTTTGAAACCAGCGCCTGAATACAAGTTTTAGAACTAGGTAAGATCTTTCCAACGACATATTAAACGCTTTCAACGGCACAAAATAGAGCAAGATATGATCACATCAAATTCTACACGAGTTCGGAGTGAAATCAGAACTTTTTGTGAATATATGGTTAATCTGTAACTTTTAATTAATGCATTGTAAATGAAGTTTGAACAATAGATTTAGAGCTCAGATCTATCTTTCCAACGAGATATAATATGCTCCAAACGGATAAACACACAGCAAGATATGAGTGTCACAAATACTTAGCCTTATCTCTATGATTTAGCGTTTTCAGCGAAAATAGAGCACTTTAAGCGTAACTACTGTTTTTTAGTAATTAGGCAATCATCCCTTGATATTTTGAAACCAGCGCCTGAATACATGTTTTAGAACTCGATAATATCTTTCTAACGATATATAAAACGCTTTCAACGGCACAAAATAGAGCAAGATATGATCGCATCAAATTCTACACCAGTTCGGAGTGAAATCAGAAACATTTGTGAATATATGTTTAATATGTAACTTTTAATTAATTCATTGTAAATTAAGTTGGAACAATAGCTTTAGAGCTCCTATCTATCTTTCGAACGAGATATAATACGCTCGAAACTGATAAACACACAGCAAGATATGAGTGTCACAAATACTTAGCCTTATCTCTATGATTTAGCGTTTTCAGCGAAAATAGAGTACTTTTAGCTTAAATACAGTGTATTTTAGTAATTCGGAATTCATCCCTAGATATTTAGTAACCAGTACATGAAGACAATTTTTAGAACTCGGTAAGAGCTTTCCAACGAGATATTAAACGCTTTCAACGACACAAAATAGAGCAAGATATGATTGCATCAAATCTACACGAGTTCGGAGTGAAATCAGAAACATTTGTGAATATATGGTTAATCTGTAACTTTTAATTAATGAATTGTAAATGAAGATGGAATAATAGCTTTAGAGCTCCGATCTATCTTTCCAACGAGATATAATACGCTCCAAACGGATAAACACACAGAAAGATATGAGTGTCACAAATACTTAGCCTTATCTCGATGATTTAGCGTTTTCAGAGAAAATAGAGCACTTTTAGCGTAAATTCAGTGTATTTTAGTAATTAGGCAACCATCCCTTGATATTTTGAAACCAGCGCCTGAAGACAAGTTTTAGAACATTGTAAGAGCTTTCCAACGAGATATTAAACGCTTTCAACGGCACAAAATAGAGCAAGATATGATCGCATCAAATTCTACACGAGTTCGGAGTGAAATCATAAACATTTGTGAATATATGGTTAATCTGTAACTTTTAATTAATGCATTGTAAATGAAGTTGGAACAACAGCTTTAGAGCTCCGATCTATCTTTCCTACGAGATATAATACGCTCCAAACGGATAAACACACAGCAAGATACGAGTGTCACAAATAATTAACCTTATCTCTATGATTTAGCGTTTTCAGCATAAATAGAGCACGTTTATCGTAAATACAGTGTATTTTAGTAATGTGGCAATCATCCCTTGATTTTTTTAAATCAGCGCCTGAAGACAAGTTTTAGAACTCGGTATGATGTTTCCAACGAGATATAAAACGCTTTGAACGGCAAAAAATAGAGCAAGATATGATCGCATCAAATTCTACACGAGTTCGGAGTGAAATCAGAAACATTTGTGAATATATGGTTAATCTGTAACTTTTAATTAATGCATTGTAAATGAAGTTGGAACAATAGCTTTAGAGCTCCGATCTATCTTTCCAACGAGATATAATACGCTCCAAACGGATAAACACACAGCAAGATATGAGTGTCACAAATACTTAGCATTATCTCTATGATTTAGCGTTTTCAGCGAAAATAGAGCACTTTTAGGGTAAATTCAGTGTATTTTAGTAATTAAGCAATCATCCCCCTATATTTTGAAACCAGCGCCAGAAGACAAGTTTTAGAACTAGGTAAGATCGTTCAAACGAGATATTAAACGCTCTCAACGGCACATTAAACGCTTTCAATGGCACAACATAGAGCAAGATATGATCGCATCAAATTCTACACGAGTTCGGAGTGAAATTAGAAACATTTGTTTATATAGGCTTAATCTGTAACTTTTAATTAATGCATTGTAAATGAAGTTAGAACAATAGCTTTCGAGCTCCGATCTATCTTTCCAACGAGATATAATACGCGCAAAACGGATAAACACACAGCAAGATATGAATGTCACAAATACTTAGCCTTTTCTCTATGATTTAGCGTTTTCAGCCAAAATAGAGCACTTTTAGCGTAAATACAGTGTATTTTAGTAATTAGGCAATCATCCCTTGATATTTTGAAACCAGCGCCTGAAGACAAGTTTTAGAACTCGGTAAGATATTTCCATCGAGATATTAAACGCTTTCAACGGCACAAAATAGAGCAAGATATGATCGCGTCAAATTCTATACGAGTTCGGAGTGAAATCAGAAACATTTGTGAATATATGGTTAATCTGTAACTTTTAATTAATGCATTGTAAATTAAGTTGGAACAATAGATTTAGAGCTCCGATCTATCTTTCCAACGAGATATTATACGCTCCAAACGGATAAACACACAGCAAGATATGAGTGTCACAAATACTTAGCTTTATCTCTAAGATTTAGCGTTTTCAGCAAAAATAGAGCACTTTTAGCGTAAATACAGTGTATTTTAGTAATTAGGCAATCATCCCTTGATATTTTGAAACCAGAGCCTGAATACAAGTTTTAGAACTAGGTAAGATCTTTCCAACGACATATTAAACGCTTTCAACGGCACCAAATAGAGCAAGATATGATCACATCAAATTCTACACGAGTTCGGAGTGAAATCAGAACTATTTGTGAATATATGGTTAATCTGTAACTTTTAATTAATGCATTGTATATGAAGTTTGAACAATAGCTTTAGAGCTCAGATCTATCTTTCCAACGAGATAGAATACGCTCCAAACGGATAAACACACAGCAAGATATGAGTGTCACAAATACTTAGCCTTATCTCTATGATTTAGCGTTTTCAGAGAAAATAGAGCACCTTTAGCGTAAATACAGTGTATTTTAGTAATTAGGCAATCATCCCTTGCTATTTTGAAACCAGCGCCTGAAGACAAGTTTTAGAACATGGTAAGATCTTTCCAACGAGATATTAAACGCTTTCAACGGCAAACAATAGAGCAAGATATGATCACATCAAATTCTACACGAGTTCGGAGTGTAATCAGAACTATTTGTGAATATATGGTTAATCTGTAACTTTTAATTAATGCATTGTATATGAAGTTTGAACAATAGCTTTAGAGCTCAGATCTATCTTTCCAACGAGATATAATACGCTCCAAACGGATAAACACACAGCAAGATATAAGTGTCACAAATACTTAGCCTTATCTCTATGATTTAGCGTTTAAGCGAAAATAGAGCACTTTTAGCGTAAATACAGTGTATTTTAGTAATTAGGGAATCATCCCTTGATATTTTGAAACCAGCGCCAGAAGACAAGTTTTAGAACTCGGTAAGCTCGTTCCAACGAGATGTTAAACGCTTTCAACGGCAAAAAATAGACCAAGATATGTTCGCATCAAATTCTACACGAGTTCGGAGTGAAATCAGAAACATTTGTGAATATATGGTTAATTTGTAAATTTTAATTAATGCATTGTAAATGAAGTTGGAACAATAGATTTAGAGCTCCTATCTATCTTTCCAACGATATATAATACGCTCCAAACGGATTAACACACAGCAAGATATGAGTGTCACAAATAATTAGCCTTATCTCTATGATTTAGCGTTTTCAGCGAAAATAAAGGACTTTTAGCGTAAATACAGTGTATTTTAGTAATTTGGAAATCATCCCCTGGTAGTTTGAAACCAGCGCCTGAAGACAAGTTTTAGAACTCGGTAATATGTTTCCAACGAGATGTTAAACGCTTTAAATGGCACAAAATAGCGCAAGATATGATCGCATCAAATTCTACACGAGTTCAGAGTGAAATCAGAAACATTTGTGAATATATGGTTAATCTGTAACTTTTAATCAATGCATGTAATTTAAGTTGGAACAATAGCTTTAGATCTCAGATCTATCTATCCAACTAGATATAATACGCTCCAAACGGATAAACACACATCAAGATATGAGTGTCACAAATACTTAGCCTTATCTCTATGATTTAGCGTTTTCAGTGAAAATAGGGCACTTTTAGCGTAAATACAGCGTATTTTAGTAATTAGGCAATCATCCCTTGATATTTTGAAACCAGCTCCTGTATACAACTTTTAGAACTCGGTAAGATCATTCCAACGAGATATTAAACGGTTTCTACGGAACAAAATAGAGCAATATATGATCGCATCAAATTCTACACGAGTTTGGAGTGAAATCAGAAACATTTGTGAATATATGATTAATCTGTAACTTTTAATTAATGCATTGTAAATGAAGTTGGAACAATAGCTTTAGATCTCCGAATACAAGTTTTAGAACTAGGTAAGATCTTTCCAACGACATATTAAACGCTTTCAACGGCACAAAATAGAGCAAGATATGATCACATCAAATTCTACACGAGTTCGGAGTGAAATCAGAACTATTTGTGAATATATGGTTAATCTGTAACTTTTAATTAATGCATTGTAAATGAAGTTTGAACAATAGCTTTAGAGCTCATATCTATCTTTCCAACTAGATATAATACGCTCCAAACGGATAAACACAGAGCAAGATATGAGTGTCACAAATACTTAGCCTTATCTCTATGATTTTGCGTTTAAGCGAAAATAGAGCACTTTTTGCGTAAATACAGTGTATTTTAGTAATTAGGGAATCATCCCTTGATATTTTGAAACCAGCGTAAGCAGACAAGTTTTAGAACTCGGTATGCTCGTTCCAACGAGATGTTAAACGCTTTCAACGGCAAAAAATAGAGCAAGATATGTTCGCATCAAATTCTACACGAGTTCGGAGTGAAATCAGAAACATTTGTGAATATATGGTTAATTTGTAACATTTAGATAATGCATTGTAAATGAAGTTGGAACAATAGATTTAGAGCTCCGATCTATCTTTCCATCGAGATATAATACGCTCCAAACGGATTAACACACAGCAAGATATGAGTGTCACAAATAATTAGCCTTATCTCTATGATTTAGCGTTTTCAGCGAAAATAAAGGACTTTTAGCGTAAATACAGTGTATTTTAGTAATTTGGAAATCATCCCCTGGTAGTTTGAAACCAGCGCCTGAAGACAAGTTTTAGAAATCGGTAATATGTTTCCAACGAGATGTTAAACGCTTTAAACGGCACAAAATAGCGCAAGATATGATCGCATCAAATTCTACACGAGTTCGGAGTGAAATCAGAAACATTTGTGAATATATGGTTAATCTGTAACTTTTAATCAATGCATGTAATTTAAGTTGGAACAATAGCTTTAGATCTCAGATCTATCTATCCAACTAGATATAATACGCTCCAAACGGATAAACACACATCAAGATATGAGTGTCACAAATACTTAGCCTTATCTCTATGATTTAGCGTTTTCAGTGAAAATAGGGCACTTTTAGCGTAAATACAGCGTATTTTAGTAATTAGGCAATCATCCCTTGATATTTTGAAACCAGCTCCTGTATACAACTTTTAGAACTCGGTAAGATCATTCCAACGAGATATTAAACGGTTTCTACGGAACAAAATAGAGCAATATATGATCGCATCAAATTCTACACGAGTTTGGAGTGAAATCAGAAACATTTGTGAATATATGATTAATCTGTAACTTTTAATTAATGCATTGTAAATGAAGTTGGAACAATAGCTTTAGATCTCCGAATACAAGTTTTTGAACTAGGTAAGATCTTTCCAACGACATATTAAACGCTTTCAACGGCACAAAATAGAGCAAGATATGATCACATCAAATTCTACACGAGTTCGGAGTGAAATCAGAACTATTTGTGAATATATGGTTAATCTGTAACTTTTAATTAATGCATTGTAAATGAAGTTTGAACAATAGCTTTAGAGCTCATATCTATCTTTCCAACTAGATATAATACGCTCCAAACGGATAAACACAGAGCAAGATATGAGTGTCACAAATACTTAGCCTTATCTCTATGATTTTGCGTTTAAGCGAAAATAGAGCACTTTTTGCGTAAATACAGTGTATTTTAGTAATTAGGGAATCATCCCTTGATATTTTGAAACCAGCGCAAGCAGACAAGTTTTAGAACTCGGTATGCTCGTTCCAACGAGATGTTAAACGCTTTCAACGGCAAAACATAGAGCAAGATATGTTCGCATCAAATTCTACACGAGTTCGGAGTGAAATCAGAAACATTTGTGAATATATGGTTAATTTGTAACATTTAGATAATGCATTGTAAATGAAGTTGGAACAATAGATTTAGAGCTCCGATCTATCTTTCCAACGAGATATAATACGCTCCAAACGGATTAACACACAGCAAGATATGAGTGTCACAAATAATTAGCCTTATCTCTATGATTTAGCGTTTTCAGCGAAAATAAAGGACTTTTAGCGTAAATACAGTGTATTTTAGTAATTTCGAAATCATCCCCTGGTAGTTTGAAACCAGCGCCTGAAGACAAGTTTTAGAACTCGGTAATATGTTTCCAACGAGATGTTAAACGCTTTAAACGGCACAAAATAGCGCAAGATATGATCGCATCAAATTCTACACGAGTTCGGAGTGAAATCAGAAACATTTGTGAATATATGGTTAATCTGTAACTTTAAATCAATGCATGTAATTTAAGTTGGAACAATAGCTTTAGATCTCAGATCTATCTATCCAACTAGATATAATACGCTCCAAACGGATAAACACACATCAAGATATGAGTGTCACAAATACTTAGCCTTATCTCTATGATTTAGCGTTTTCAGTGAAAATAGGGCACTTTTAGCGTAAATACAGCGTATTTTAGTAATTAGGCAATCATCCCTTGATATTTTGAAACCAGCTCCTGTATACAACTTTTAGAACTCGGTAAGATCATTCCAACGAGATATTAAACGGTTTCTACGGAACAAAATAGAGCAATATATGATCGCATCAAATTCTACACGAGTTTGGAGTGAAATCAGAAACATTTGTGAATATATGATTAATCTGTAACTTTTAATTAATGCATTGTAAATGAAGTTGGAACAATAGCTTTAGATCTCCGAATACAAGTTTTAGAACTAGGTAAGATCTTTCCAACGACATATTAAACGCTTTCAACGGCACAAAATAGAGCAAGATATGATCACATCAAATTCTACACGAGTTCGGAGTGAAATCAGAACTATTTGTGAATATATGGTTAATCTGTAACTTTTAATTAATGCATTGTAAATGAAGTTTGAACAATAGCTTTAGAGCTCATATCTATCTTTCCAACTAGATATAATACGCTCCAAACGGATAAACACAGAGCAAGATATGAGTGTCACAAATACTTAGCCTTATCTCTATGATTTTGCGTTTAAGCGAAAATAGAGCACTTTTTGCGTAAATACAGTGTATTTTAGTAATTAGGGAATCATCCCTTTATATTTTGAAACCAGCGCAAGCAGACAAGTTTTAGAACTCGGTATGCTCGTTCCAACGAGATGTTAAACGCTTTCAACTGCAAAAAATAGAGCAAGATATGTTCGCATCAAATTCTACACGAGTTCGGAGTGAAATCAGAAACATTTGTGAATATATGGTTAATTTGTAACATTTAGATAATGCATTGTAAATGAAGTTGGAACAATAGATTTAGAGCTCCGATCTATCTTTCCAACGAGATATAATACGCTCCAAACGGATTAACACACAGCAAGATATGAGTGTCACAAATAATTATCCTTATCTCTATGATTTAGCGTTTTCAGCGAAAATAGAGGACATTTAGCGTAAATACAGTGTATTTTAGTAATTTGGAATTCATCCCCTGATAGGTTGAAACCAGCGCCTGAAGACAAGTTTTAGAACTCGGTAAGATGTTTCCAACGAGATGTTAAACGCTTTCAACGGCACAAAATAGAGCAAGATATGATCGCATCAAATTCTACACGAGTTCGGAGTGAAATCAGAAACATTTGTGAATATATGGTTAATCTGTAACTTGTAATTAATGCATTGTAAATTAAGTTGGAACATTAGCTTTAGAGCTCCGATCTATCTTTCCAACGAGATATAATATGCTCCAAACGGATAAACACACAGCAAGATATGAGTGTCACAAATACTTAGCCTTATCTCTATGATTTAGCGTTTTCAGCGAAAATAGAGCAATTTTAGCGTAACTACTGTTTTTTAGTAATTAGGCAATCATCCCTTGATATTTTGAAACCAGCGCCTGAAGGCATGTTTTAGCACTCAATAATATATTTCTAACGAGATATCAAACGCTTTCAACGGCACAAAATAGAGCAAGATATGATCGCATCAAATTCTACACCAGTTCGGAGTAAAATCAGAAACATTTGTGAATATATTGTTAATCTGTAACTTTTAATTAATGCATTGTAAATGAAGTTGGAACAATAGATTTAGAGCTCCGATCTATCTTTCCAACGAGATATAATACGCTCCAAACGAATAAACACACAGCAAGATATGAGTGTCACAAATACTTAGCCTTATCTCTATGATTTAGCGTTTTCAGCTAAACTAGGGCACTTTTAGCGTAACTACTGTGTATTTTAGTAATTAGGCAATCATCCCTTGATATTTTGAAACCAGCGCCTGAAGACATGTTTTAGAACTCGACAATATCATTCTAACGAGATATTAAACGCTTTCAACGGCACAAAATAGAGCAAGATATGATCGCATCAAATTCTACACCAGTTCGGAGTGAAATCAGAAACATTTGTCAATATATAGTTAATCTGTAACTTTAAATTAATGCATTGTAAATTAAGTAGGAACAATAGCTTTAGAGCTCCGATCTATCTTTCCAACGAGATATAATACGCTCGAAACGGATAACCACACAGCAAGATATGAGTGTCACAAATAATTAGCCTTATCTCTATGATTTAGCGTTTTCAGCGAAAATAGAGGACTCTTAGCGTAAATACAGTGTATTTTAGTAATTTGGCATTCATCCCCTGATAGTTTGAAACCAGCGCCTGAAGGCAAGTTTTAGAACTCGGTAAGATGTTTCCAACGACATGTTAAACGCTTTCAACGGCACAAAACAGAGCAAGATATGATCGCATCAAATTCTACACGAGTTCGGAGTGAAATCAGAAACATTTGTGAATATATGGTTAATCTGTAACTTTTAATGAATGCATTGTAAATTAAGTTGGAACATTAGCTTTAGAGCTCCGATCTATCTTTCCAACGAGATATAATATGCTCCAAACGGATAAACACACAGCAAGATATGAGTGTGACAAATACTTAGCCTTATCTCTATGATTTAGCGTTTTCAGCGAAAATAGAGCACTTTTAGCGTAACTACTGTTTTTTAGTAATTAGGCAATCATCCCTTGATATTTTGAAACCAGCGCCTGAAGACATGTTTTAGAACTCGATATATCTTTCTAACGATATATAAAACGCTTTCAACGGCACAAAATAGAGCAAGATATGATCGCATCAAATTCTACACCAGTTCGGAGTGAAATCAGAAACATTTGTGAATATATGGTTAATATGTAACTTTTAATTAATTCATTGTAAATTAAGTTCGAACAATAGCTTTAGAGCTCCTATCTATCTGTCGAACGAGATATAATACGCTCGAAACGGATAAACACACAGCAAGATATGAGTGTCACAAATACTTAGCCTTATCTCTATGATTTAGCGTTTTCAGCGAAAATAGAGTACTTTTAGCTTAAATACAGTGTATTTTAGTAATTCGGAATTCATCCCTAGATATTTAGTAACCAGTACATGAAGACAATTTTTAGAACTCGGTAAGAGCTTTCCAACGAGATATTAAACGCTTTCAACGGCACAAAATAGAGCAAGATATGATTGCATCAAATCTACACGAGTTCAGAGTGAAATCAGAAACATTTGTGAATATATGGTTAATCTGTAACTTTTAATTAATGAATTGTAAATGAAGATGGAATAATAGCTTTAGAGCTCTGATCTATCTTTCCAACGAGATATAATACGCTCCAAACGGATAAACACACAGCAAGATATGAGTGTCACAAATACTTAGCCTTATCTCGATGATTTAGCGTTTTCATAGAAAATAGAGCACTTTTAGCGTAAATTCAGTGTATTTTAGTAATTAGGCAACCATCCCTTGATATTTTGAAACCAGCGCCTGAAGACAAGTTTTAGAACATGGTAAGAGCTTTCCAACGAGATATTAAACGCTTTCAACGGCACAAAATAGAGCAAGATATGATCGCATCAAATTCTACACGAGTTCGGAGTGAAATCATAAACATTTGTGAATATATGGTTAATCTGTAACTTTTAATTAATGCATTGTAAATGAAGTTGGAACAATAGCTTTAGAGCTCCGATCTATCTTTCCTACGAGATATAATACGCTCCAAACGGATAAACACACAGCAAGATACGAGTGTCACAAATAATTAACCTTATCTCTATGATTTAGCGTTTTCAGCATAAATAGAGCACGTTTATCGTAAATACAGTGTATTTTAGTAATGTGGCAATCATCCCTTCATTTTTTTAAACCAGCGCCTGAAGACAAGTTTTAGAACTCGGTATGATGTTTCCAACGAGATATAAAACGCTTTGAACGGCAAAAAATAGAGCAAGATATGATCGCATCAAATTCTACACGAGTTCGGAGTGAAATCAGAAACATTTGTGAATATATGGTTAATCTGTAACTTTTAATTAATGCATTGTAAATGAAGTTGGAACAATAGCTTTAGAGCTCCGATCTATCTTTCCAACGAGATATAATACGCTCCAAACGGATAAACACACAGCAAGATATGAGTGTCACAAATACTTAGCATTATCTCTATGATTTAGCGTTTTCAGCGAAAATAGAGCACTTTTAGGGTAAATTCAGTGTATTTTAGTAGATAAGCAATCATCCCCCTATATTTTGAAACCAGCGCCAGAAGACAAGTTTTAGAACTAGTTAAGATCGTTCAAACGAGATATTAAACGCTCTCAACGGCACATTAAACGCTTTCAATGGCACAACATAGAGCAAGATATGATCGCATCAAATTCTACACGAGTTCGGAGTGAAATTAGAAACATTTGTTTATATAGGGTTAATCTGTAACTTTTAATTAATGCATTGTAAATGAAGTTGGAACAATAGCTTTAGAGCTCCGATCTATCTTTCCAACGAGATATAATACGCCCCAAACGGATAAACACATAGCAGGATATGAGTGTCACAAATACTTAGCCTTATCTCTATGATTTAGCGTGTTCAACTAAAATAGAGCACCTTTAGCGTAAATACAGTGTATTTTAGTAATTAGGCAATAATCCCTTGATTTTTTTAAACCAGCGCCTGAAGACAAGTTTTAGAACTCGGTAATATCTTTCCAACGAGATATTAAACGCTTTCAACGGCACAACATAGAGCAAGATATGATCGCATCAAATTCTACACGAGTTCGGGGTGAAATCAGAAACATTTGTGAATATATGGTTAATCTGTAACTTTTAATTAATGCATTGTAAATGAATTTGGAACAATAGCTTTAGAGCTCCGATCTATCTTTCCAACGAGATATAATACGCGCAAAACGGATAAACACACAGCAAGATATGAATGTCACAAATACTTAGCCTTTTCTCTATGATTTAGCGTTTTCAGCCAAAATAGAGCACTTTTAGCGTAAATACAGTGTATTTTAGTAATTAGGCAATCATCCCTTGATATTTTGAAACCAGCGCCTGAAGACAAGTTTTAGAACTCGGTAAGATATTTCCATCGAGATATTAAACGCTTTCAACGGCACAAAATAGAGCAAGATATGATCGCGTCAAATTCTATATGAGTTCGGAGTGAAATCAGAAACATTTGTGAATATATGGTTAATCTGTAACTTTTAATTAATGCATTGTAAATTAAGTTGGAACAATAGCTTTAGAGCTCCGATCTATCTTTCCAACGAGATATTATACGCTCCAAACGGATAAACACACAGCAAGATATGAGTGTCACAAATACTTTGCTTTATCTCTATGATTTAGCGTTTTCAGCAAAAATAGAGCACTTTTAGCGTAAATACAGTGTATTTTAGTAATTAGGCAATCATCCCTTGATATTTTGAAACCAGCGCCAGAGTTGAGAGTTGTTTCTCTCACTAGAAATCTTCTAGGTTGCTCTACTACACTTCCGGCGCCGCCACTCGCGGTGGTCACCGGCGCCGGAGCCCTCCTGGCTCTGGTGGGCTGGTGGTCGTTCAAGTTTATGAATTTTGGAAAACTTTCCCACTTTGGTGGGATGTTATGGGTTGTTGGTGCTTAGAAGCTTGTCTGTTCGAAGGTCCAAAGGCTGATTTCTCGCCGAAAAATCCTACCACCGTCGGAGATGGCGTCCAGTAACTCTGGGCACAAGTTTTGAGTTGGTGGGGCTTGCGACAGAAGTGAACGAGTCAGATCTGGAGGCCTGGGTGTTGGAAGGAGTGATTTCAGTCCTATGAAATCGAACTGGACAATGTTTAGAGGTATGTTTTTTTCTACCAGATTTGCTGATTTTTCTCGCCGGGAGGATGCCCCCCTTGTGTTGGGGGAGCTACGGATGGGGGTTGAGGAGGCAAACGACTGGTTTGGGGTTGTTTATTTTGTTCGTAGGGTTGAAGGAAGACAGAATGTTGCCGGAGAAGAACGTTGGACTGGACTGAGCTGAGACAGACCCATCCTATGTTTTTGCTCGTGGTTTTGGAGATATTTGGTAAGGTGATTACTTGGAAAGCAGTCAGGTCTCGCCGGAGAAGAGAACCGGCATGCCGGCTATCGGAACCGCTGGTTGCTACTGTGTCTGGCTACTGTTTAAACCTCCAATCCTGCTGCCTTGCCGGATAAACACACATCAAGATATGAGTGTCACAAATACTTAGCCTTATCTCTATGATTTAGCGTTTTCAGTGAAAATAGGGCACTTTTAGCGTAAATACAGCGTATTTTAGTAATTAGGCAATCATCCCTTGATATTTTGAAACCAGCTCCTGTATACAACTTTTAGAACTCGGTAAGATCATTCCAACGAGATATTAAACGGTTTCTACGGAACAAAATAGAGCAATATATGATCGCATCAAATTCTACACGAGTTTGGAGTGAAATCAGAAACATTTGTGAATATATGATTAATCTGTAACTTTTAATTAATGCATTGTAAATGAAGTTGGAACAATAGCTTTAGATCTCCGAATACAAGTTTTAGAACTAGGTAAGATCTTTCCAACGACATATTAAACGCTTTCAACGGCACAAAATAGAGCAAGATATGATCACATCAAATTCTACACGAGTTCGGAGTGAAATCAGAACTATTTGTGAATATATGGTTAATCTGTAACTTTTAATTAATGCATTGTAAATGAAGTTTGAACAATAGCTTTAGAGCTCATATCTATCTTTCCAACTAGATATAATACGCTCCAAACGGATAAACACAGAGCAAGATATGAGTGTCACAAATACTTAGCCTTATCTCTATGATTTTGCGTTTAAGCGAAAATAGAGCACTTTTTGCGTAAATACAGTGTATTTTAGTAATTAGGGAATCATCCCTTGATATTTTGAAACCAGCGTAAGCAGACAAGTTTTAGAACTCGGTATGCTCGTTCCAACGAGATGTTAAACGCTTTCAACGGCAAAAAATAGAGCAAGATATGTTCGCATCAAATTCTACACGAGTTCGGAGTGAAATCAGAAACATTTGTGAATATATGGTTAATTTGTAACATTTAGATAATGCATTGTAAATGAAGTTGGAACAATAGATTTAGAGCTCCGATCTATCTTTCCAACGAGATATAATACGCTCCAAACGGATTAACACACAGCAAGATATGAGTGTCACAAATAATTAGCCTTATCTCTATGATTTAGCGTTTTCAGCGAAAATAAAGGACTTTTAGCGTAAATACAGTGTATTTTAGTAATTTGGAAATCATCCCCTGGTAGTTTGAAACCAGCGCCTGAAGACAAGTTTTAGAAATCGGTAATATGTTTCCAACGAGATGTTAAACGCTTTAAACGGCACAAAATAGCGCAAGATATGATCGCATCAAATTCTACACGAGTTCGGAGTGAAATCAGAAACATTTGTGAATATATGGTTAATCTGTAACTTTTAATCAATGCATGTAATTTAAGTTGGAACAATAGCTTTAGATCTCAGATCTATCTATCCAACTAGATATAATACGCTCCAAACGGATAAACACACATCAAGATATGAGTGTCACAAATACTTAGCCTTATCTCTATGATTTAGCGTTTTCAGTGAAAATAGGGCACTTTTAGCGTAAATACAGCGTATTTTAGTAATTAGGCAATCATCCCTTGATATTTTGAAACCAGCTCCTGTATACAACTTTTAGAACTCGGTAAGATCATTCCAACGAGATATTAAACGGTTTCTACGGAACAAAATAGAGCAATATATGATCGCATCAAATTCTACACGAGTTTGGAGTGAAATCAGAAACATTTGTGAATATATGATTAATCTGTAACTTTTAATTAATGCATTGTAAATGAAGTTGGAACAATAGCTTTAGATCTCCGAATACAAGTTTTTGAACTAGGTAAGATCTTTCCAACGACATATTAAACGCTTTCAACGGCACAAAATAGAGCAAGATATGATCACATCAAATTCTACACGAGTTCGGAGTGAAATCAGAACTATTTGTGAATATATGGTTAATCTGTAACTTTTAATTAATGCATTGTAAATGAAGTTTGAACAATAGCTTTAGAGCTCATATCTATCTTTCCAACTAGATATAATACGCTCCAAACGGATAAACACAGAGCAAGATATGAGTGTCACAAATACTTAGCCTTATCTCTATGATTTTGCGTTTAAGCGAAAATAGAGCACTTTTTGCGTAAATACAGTGTATTTTAGTAATTAGGGAATCATCCCTTGATATTTTGAAACCAGCGCAAGCAGACAAGTTTTAGAACTCGGTATGCTCGTTCCAACGAGATGTTAAACGCTTTCAACGGCAAAAAATAGAGCAAGATATGTTCGCATCAAATTCTACACGAGTTCGGAGTGAAATCAGAAACATTTGTGAATATATGGTTAATTTGTAACATTTAGATAATGCATTGTAAATGAAGTTGGAACAATAGATTTAGAGCTCCGATCTATCTTTCCAACGAGATATAATACGCTCCAAACGGATTAACACACAGCAAGATATGAGTGTCACAAATAATTAGCCTTATCTCTATGATTTAGCGTTTTCAGCGAAAATAAAGGACTTTTAGCGTAAATACAGTGTATTTTAGTAATTTCGAAATCATCCCCTGGTAGTTTGAAACCAGCGCCTGAAGACAAGTTTTAGAACTCGGTAATATGTTTCCAACGAGATGTTAAACGCTTTAAACGGCACAAAATAGCGCAAGATATGATCGCATCAAATTCTACACGAGTTCGGAGTGAAATCAGAAACATTTGTGAATATATGGTTAATCTGTAACTTTAAATCAATGCATGTAATTTAAGTTGGAACAATAGCTTTAGATCTCAGATCTATCTATCCAACTAGATATAATACGCTCCAAACGGATAAACACACATCAAGATATGAGTGTCACAAATACTTAGCCTTATCTCTATGATTTAGCGTTTTCAGTGAAAATAGGGCACTTTTAGCGTAAATACAGCGTATTTTAGTAATTAGGCAATCATCCCTTGATATTTTGAAACCAGCTCCTGTATACAACTTTTAGAACTCGGTAAGATCATTCCAACGAGATATTAAACGGTTTCTACGGAACAAAATAGAGCAATATATGATCGCATCAAATTCTACACGAGTTTGGAGTGAAATCAGAAACATTTGTGAATATATGATTAATCTGTAACTTTTAATTAATGCATTGTAAATGAAGTTGGAACAATAGCTTTAGATCTCCGAATACAAGTTTTTGAACTAGGTAAGATCTTTCCAACGACATATTAAACGCTTTCAACGGCACAAAATAGAGCAAGATATGATCACATCAAATTCTACACGAGTTCGGAGTGAAATCAGAACTATTTGTGAATATATGGTTAATCTGTAACTTTTAATTAATGCATTGTAAATGAAGTTTGAACAATAGCTTTAGAGCTCATATCTATCTTTCCAACTAGATATAATACGCTCCAAACGGATAAACACAGAGCAAGATATGAGTGTCACAAATACTTAGCCTTATCTCTATGATTTTGCGTTTAAGCGAAAATAGAGCACTTTTTGCGTAAATACAGTGTATTTTAGTAATTAGGGAATCATCCCTTTATATTTTGAAACCAGCGCAAGCAGACAAGTTTTAGAACTCGGTATGCTCGTTCCAACGAGATGTTAAACGCTTTCAACGGCAAAAAATAGAGCAAGATATGTTCGCATCAAATTCTACACGAGTTCGGAGTGAAATCAGAAACATTTGTGAATATATGGTTAATTTGTAACATTTAGATAATGCATTGTAAATGAAGTTGGAACAATAGATTTAGAGCTCCGATCTATCTTTCCAACGAGATATAATACGCTCCAAACGGATTAACACACAGCAAGATATGAGTGTCACAAATAATTATCCTTATCTCTATGATTTAGCGTTTTCAGCGAAAATAGAGGACATTTAGCGTAAATACAGTGTATTTTAGTAATTTGGAATTCATCCCCTGATAGTTTGAAACCAGCGCCTGAAGACAAGTTTTAGAACTCGGTAAGATGTTTCCAACGAGATGTTAAACGCTTTCAACGGCACAAAATAGAGCAAGATATGATCGCATCAAATTCTACACGAGTTCGGAGTGAAATCAGAAACATTTGTGAATATATGGTTAATCTGTAACTTGTAATTAATGCATTGTAAATTAAGTTGGAACATTAGCTTTAGAGCTCCGATCTATCTTTCCAACGAGATATAATATGCTCCAAACGGATAAACACACAGCAAGATATGAGTGTCACAAATACTTAGCCTTATCTCTATGATTTAGCGTTTTCAGCGAAAATAGAGCAATTTTAGCGTAACTACTGTTTTTTAGTAATTAGGCAATCATCCCTTGATATTTTGAAACCAGCGCCTGAAGGCATGTTTTAGCACTCAATAATATATTTCTAACGAGATATCAAACGCTTTCAACGGCACAAAATAGAGCAAGATATGATCGCATCAAATTCTACACCAGTTCGGAGTAAAATCAGAAACATTTGTGAATATATTGTTAATCTGTAACTTTTAATTAATGCATTGTAAATGAAGTTGGAACAATAGATTTAGAGCTCCGATCTATCTTTCCAACGAGATATAATACGCTCCAAACGAATAAACACACAGCAAGATATGAGTGTCACAAATACTTAGCCTTATCTCTATGATTTAGCGTTTTCAGCTAAACTAGGGCACTTTTAGCGTAACTACTGTGTATTTTAGTAATTAGGCAATCATCCCTTGATATTTTGAAACCAGCGCCTGAAGACATGTTTTAGAACTCGACAATATCATTCTAACGAGATATTAAACGCTTTCAACGGCACAAAATAGAGCAAGATATGATCGCATCAAATTCTACACCAGTTCGGAGTGAAATCAGAAACATTTGTCAATATATAGTTAATCTGTAACTTTAAATTAATGCATTGTAAATTAAGTAGGAACAATAGCTTTAGAGCTCCGATCTATCTTTCCAACGAGATATAATACGCTCGAAACGGATAACCACACAGCAAGATATGAGTGTCACAAATAATTAGCCTTATCTCTATGATTTAGCGTTTTCAGCGAAAATAGAGGACTCTTAGCGTAAATACAGTGTATTTTAGTAATTTGGCATTCATCCCCTGATAGTTTGAAACCAGCGCCTGAAGGCAAGTTTTAGAACTCGGTAAGATGTTTCCAACGACATGTTAAACGCTTTCAACGGCACAAAACAGAGCAAGATATGATCGCATCAAATTCTACACGAGTTCGGAGTGAAATCAGAAACATTTGTGAATATATGGTTAATCTGTAACTTTTAATGAATGCATTGTAAATTAAGTTGGAACATTAGCTTTAGAGCTCCGATCTATCTTTCCAACGAGATATAATATGCTCCAAACGGATAAACACACAGCAAGATATGAGTGTGACAAATACTTAGCCTTATCTCTATGATTTAGCGTTTTCAGCGAAAATAGAGCACTTTTAGCGTAACTACTGTTTTTTAGTAATTAGGCAATCATCCCTTGATATTTTGAAACCAGCGCCTGAAGACATGTTTTAGAACTCGATATATCTTTCTAACGATATATAAAACGCTTTCAACGGCACAAAATAGAGCAAGATATGATCGCATCAAATTCTACACCAGTTCGGAGTGAAATCAGAAACATTTGTGAATATATGGTTAATATGTAACTTTTAATTAATTCATTGTAAATTAAGTTCGAACAATAGCTTTAGAGCTCCTATCTATCTGTCGAACGAGATATAATACGCTCGAAACGGATAAACACACAGCAAGATATGAGTGTCACAAATACTTAGCCTTATCTCTATGATTTAGCGTTTTCAGCGAAAATAGAGTACTTTTAGCTTAAATACAGTGTATTTTAGTAATTCGGAATTCATCCCTAGATATTTAGTAACCAGTACATGAAGACAATTTTTAGAACTCGGTAAGAGCTTTCCAACGAGATATTAAACGCTTTCAACGGCACAAAATAGAGCAAGATATGATTGCATCAAATCTACACGAGTTCAGAGTGAAATCAGAAACATTTGTGAATATATGGTTAATCTGTAACTTTTAATTAATGAATTGTAAATGAAGATGGAATAATAGCTTTAGAGCTCTGATCTATCTTTCCAACGAGATATAATACGCTCCAAACGGATAAACACACAGCAAGATATGAGTGTCACAAATACTTAGCCTTATCTCGATGATTTAGCGTTTTCATAGAAAATAGAGCACTTTTAGCGTAAATTCAGTGTATTTTAGTAATTAGGCAACCATCCCTTGATATTTTGAAACCAGCGCCTGAAGACAAGTTTTAGAACATGGTAAGAGCTTTCCAACGAGATATTAAACGCTTTCAACGGCACAAAATAGAGCAAGATATGATCGCATCAAATTCTACACGAGTTCGGAGTGAAATCATAAACATTTGTGAATATATGGTTAATCTGTAACTTTTAATTAATGCATTGTAAATGAAGTTGGAACAATAGCTTTAGAGCTCCGATCTATCTTTCCTACGAGATATAATACGCTCCAAACGGATAAACACACAGCAAGATACGAGTGTCACAAATAATTAACCTTATCTCTATGATTTAGCGTTTTCAGCATAAATAGAGCACGTTTATCGTAAATACAGTGTATTTTAGTAATGTGGCAATCATCCCTTCATTTTTTTAAACCAGCGCCTGAAGACAAGTTTTAGAACTCGGTATGATGTTTCCAACGAGATATAAAACGCTTTGAACGGCAAAAAATAGAGCAAGATATGATCGCATCAAATTCTACACGAGTTCGGAGTGAAATCAGAAACATTTGTGAATATATGGTTAATCTGTAACTTTTAATTAATGCATTGTAAATGAAGTTGGAACAATAGCTTTAGAGCTCCGATCTATCTTTCCAACGAGATATAATACGCTCCAAACGGATAAACACACAGCAAGATATGAGTGTCACAAATACTTAGCATTATCTCTATGATTTAGCGTTTTCAGCGAAAATAGAGCACTTTTAGGGTAAATTCAGTGTATTTTAGTAGATAAGCAATCATCCCCCTATATTTTGAAACCAGCGCCAGAAGACAAGTTTTAGAACTAGTTAAGATCGTTCAAACGAGATATTAAACGCTCTCAACGGCACATTAAACGCTTTCAATGGCACAACATAGAGCAAGATATGATCGCATCAAATTCTACACGAGTTCGGAGTGAAATTAGAAACATTTGTTTATATAGGGTTAATCTGTAACTTTTAATTAATGCATTGTAAATGAAGTTGGAACAATAGCTTTAGAGCTCCGATCTATCTTTCCAACGAGATATAATACGCCCCAAACGGATAAACACATAGCAGGATATGAGTGTCACAAATACTTAGCCTTATCTCTATGATTTAGCGTGTTCAACTAAAATAGAGCACCTTTAGCGTAAATACAGTGTATTTTAGTAATTAGGCAATAATCCCTTGATTTTTTTAAACCAGCGCCTGAAGACAAGTTTTAGAACTCGGTAATATCTTTCCAACGAGATATTAAACGCTTTCAACGGCACAACATAGAGCAAGATATGATCGCATCAAATTCTACACGAGTTCGGGGTGAAATCAGAAACATTTGTGAATATATGGTTAATCTGTAACTTTTAATTAATGCATTGTAAATGAAGTTGGAACAATAGCTTTAGAGCTCCGATCTATCTTTCCAACGAGATATAATACGCGCAAAACGGATAAACACACAGCAAGATATGAATGTCACAAATACTTAGCCTTTTCTCTATGATTTAGCGTTTTCAGCCAAAATAGAGCACTTTTAGCGTAAATACAGTGTATTTTAGTAATTAGGCAATCATCCCTTGATATTTTGAAACCAGCGCCTGAAGACAAGTTTTAGAACTCGGTAAGATATTTCCATCGAGATATTAAACGCTTTCAACGGCACAAAATAGAGCAAGATATGATCGCGTCAAATTCTATATGAGTTCGGAGTGAAATCAGAAACATTTGTGAATATATGGTTAATCTGTAACTTTTAATTAATGCATTGTAAATTAAGTTGGAACAATAGCTTTAGAGCTCCGATCTATCTTTCCAACGAGATATTATACGCTCCAAACGGATAAACACACAGCAAGATATGAGTGTCACAAATACTTTGCTTTATCTCTAAGATTTAGCGTTTTCAGCAAAAATAGAGCACTTTTAGCGTAAATACAGTGTATTTTAGTAATTAGGCAATCATCCCTTGATATTTTGAAACCAGCGCCAGAGTTGAGAGTTGTTTCTCTCACTAGAAATCTTCTAGGTTGCTCTACTACACTTCCGGCGCCGCCACTCGCGGTGGTCACCGGCGCCGGAGCCCTCCTGGCTCTGGTGGGCTGGTGGTCGTTCAAGTTTATGAATTTTGGAAAACTTTCCCACTTTGGTGGGATGTTATGGGTTGTTGGTGCTTAGAAGCTTGTCTGTTCGAAGGTCCAAAGGCTGATTTCTCGCCGAAAAATCCTACCACCGTCGGAGATGGCGTCCAGTAACTCTGGGCACAAGTTTTGAGTTGGTGGGGCTTGCGACAGAAGTGAACGAGTCAGATCTGGAGGCCTGGGTGTTGGAAGGAGTGATTTCAGTCCTATGAAATCGAACTGGACAATGTTTAGAGGTATGTTTTTTCTACCAGATTTGCTGATTTTTCTCGCCGGGAGGATGCCCCCCTTGTGTTGGGGGAGCTACGGATGGGGGTTGAGGAGGCAAACGACTGGTTTGGGGTTGTTTATTTTGTTCGTAGGGTTGAAGGAAGACAGAATGTTGCCGGAGAAGAACGTTGGACTGGACTGAGCTGAGACAGACCCATCCTATGTTTTTGCTCGTGGTTTTGGAGATATTTGGTAAGGTGATTACTTGGAAAGCAGTCAGGTCTCGCCGGAGAAGAGAACCGGCATGCCGGCTATCGGAACCGCTGGTTGCTACTGTGTCTGGCTACTGTTTAAACCTCCAATCCTGCTGCCTTGCCGGTGCCGCTGGGGGTCTCCGGAGCTCGGCGGGGGTAGGGTGGTGGGGGGGATATAGGTTTGACAGCTTTTTTCTTCCGGCTGTGTTACTGTACGAATGCATGTTCCCTCTGTGTGTCCGTCGGGGAGATGCCGGGACTAGGCGGTGTGGGGGGAAGGGTAGGTCGGGTTTGATGTCGGAAGCGTTGTCTGACTTTGAGGTTCGTTTGGTTCGCCGTAGTTGATAGGCCGGTACATCGCCAGAGAAGATGATGGGAGCCGGTCCGACGTCATCGCTGACGCATAGGCGTGATGCTTGTGATTGGACACGCTGTCGCTGACCCTGTCGACCTGTCAACATCGCGGTTTGAATTCTAGGTTTAACGCATAGCTTGGTGCGGCGCTCAAGCGTAACGATACGCTAGGCGGTGGAGATGGGCTGAACCCGGAATTCGGTTGAAACCCTTAGAGGCATTGGCTTTGTTGGGCTGCGGATCTCTGTGACGGTATTTGTGCTGCTCTCTGGCCCTCTCGGTTTGGATGGACAGTTCCTTGATTGGATGCAGTTGGACTGCTGGTTAATTATGGGCCACGCTAAGGGCCTTAATTGGCTTTGACCCTGAGCCCGTTTTGGATGATATTTTTTGGCTTCGGTGCTTCACTTGCTGGGCTGCAGATTTTGAGAAGCTTGGACTCCTTTTTGGGATTGGATATCTGTAACACCCCGGGGCCCCACACGGACCCGAGGTAGTTACTCTAGACCTCTAGTACTGTCCCCACAAACCACCACGAGCCTTTACCGCGCACTTTGTCCTCACTCATGCGCGCCCTGCGAAACTTCCCAGGGGGTCACCCATCCCAAGACTACTCCCGTGCAAGCACGCTTAACTTTGGAGTTCTTGGGTGATGAGCTCCCTTAAAAGGAGATGCACCTCTGTTGGTATGAGTAGTACTATTAATCCTCTTATATTAATCTCGGGTATTACAATCACCCCCACTTAGGATCGCAACGTCCTCGTTGCGCCCTTAACAATCTTAATCAAACCCCAGAATCTTGCCCCGCTAAATGCCCGCCTGATATCTAACGGGTCAGTACACTGTCGCAGGGTTGCTCTGATACCACCTGTAACACCCCGGGGCCCCACACGGACCCGAGGTAGTTACTCTAGACCTCTAGTACTGTCCCCACAAACCACCACGAGCCTTTACCGCGCACTTTGTCCTCACTCATGCGCGCCCTGCGAAACTTCCCAGGGGGTCACCCATCCCAAGACTACTCCCGTGCAAGCACGCTTAACTTTGGAGTTCTTGGGTGATGAGCTCCCTTAAAAGGAGATGCACCTCTGTTGGTATGAGTAGTACTATTAATCCTCTTATATTAATCTCGGGTATTACAATATCTGGGATGGGGCTTTAAATAGTCCTTGGCCCAGTTGCTGATTTACTACTTAATTGTTGTACTGATTTTGACACTAAGCCGGGGCCTGTCCTGTGCTAGTTTTGATGTTTTGCTGGATCCTTTTAAAAACTCTCCCTTGCCCTCTACCTTTTGGTAGGGGGGGGGGGGGGGAATGGTAGATACTATTTTGGGTTAGCTAGCTAGCTTAGATAGTTTTCTGATTTTTGATGCATTGTATTATGCTATTTTTCTGGATATATATATTTACATTTTATCCAAAAAAAATTGAAACCAGCACCTGAATACAAGTTTTAGAACTAGGTAAGATCTTTCCAACGACATATTAAACGCTTTCAACGGCACCAAATAGAGCAAGATATGATTACATCAAATTCTACACGAGTTCGGAGTGAAATCAGAACTATTTGTGAATATATGGTTAATCTGTAACTTTTAATTAATGCATTGTATATGAAGTTTGAACAATAGCTTTAGAGCTAAGATCTATCTTTCCAACGAGATAGAATACGCTCCAAACGGATAAACACACAGCAAGATATAAGTGTCACAAATACTTAGCCTTATCTCTATGATTTAGCGTTTTCAGAGAAAATAGAGCACTTTTAGCGTAAATACTGTGTATTTTAGTAATTAGGCAATCATCCCTTGATATTTTGAAACCAGAGCCTGAAGACAAGTTTTAGAACATGGTAAGATCTTTCCAACGAGATATTAAACGCTTTCAACGGCACCAAATAGAGCAAGATATGATCACATCAAATTCTACACGAGTTCGGAGTGAAATCAGAAACATTTGTGAATATATGGTTAATCTGTAACTTTTAATTAATGCATTGTAAATGAAGTTGGAACAATAGCTTTAGAGCTCCAATCTATCTTTCCAACGAGATATAATACGCTCCAAACAGATAAACACACAGCAAGATATGAGTGTCACAAATACTTAGCCTTATCTCTATGATTTAGCGTTTAAGCGAAAATAGAGCACTTTTAGCGTAAATACAGTGTATTTTAGTAATTAGGGAATCATCCCTTGATATTTTCAAACCAGCGCCAGCAGACAAGTTTTAGAACTCGGTAAGCTCGTTCCAACAAGATGTTAAACGCTTTCAACGGCAAAAAATAGACCAAGATATGTTCGCATCAAATTCTACACGAGTTCGGAGTGAAATCAGAAACATTTGTGAATATATGGTTAATTCGTAAATTTTATTTAATGCATTGTAAATGAAGTTGGAACAATAGATTTAGAGCTCCGATCTATCTTTCCAACGAGATATAATACGCTCCAAACGGATTAACACACAGCAAGATATGAGTGTCACAAATAATTAGCCTTATCTCTATGATTTAGCGTTTTCCGCGAAAATAAAGAACTTTTAGCGTAAATACAGTGTATTTTAGTAATTTGGAAATCATCCCCTAGTAGTTTGAAACTAGCGCCTGAAGACAAGTTTTAGAACTCGGTAATATGTTTCCAACGAGATGTTAAACGCTTTAAACGGCACAAAATAGAGCAAGATATGATCGCATCAAATTCTACACGAGTTCGGAGTGAAATCAGAAACATTTGTGAATATATGGTTAATCTGTAACTTTTAATTAATGCATGTAAATTAAGTTGGAACAATAGCTTTAGATCTCAGATCTATCTATCCAACGAGATATAATACGCTCCAAACGGATAAACACACATCAAGATATGAGTGTCACAAATACTTAGCCTTATCTCTATGATTTAGCGTTTTCAGTGAAAATAGGGCACTTTTAGCGTAAATACAGTGTATTTTAGTAATTAGGCAATCATCCCTTGATATTTTGAAACCAGCGCCTGTAGACAACTTTTAGAACTCGGTAAGATCATTCCAACGAGATATTAAACGGTTTCTACGGAACAAAATAGAGCAATATATGATCGCATCAAATTCTACACGAGTTCGGAGTGAAATCAGAAACATTTGTGAATATATGATTAATCTGTAACTTTTAATTAATGCATTGTAAATGAAGTTGGAAAAATAGCTTTAGATCTCCGATCTATCTTTCCAACGAGATATAATACGCTCCAAACGGATAAACACGCAGCAAGATATGAGTGTCACAAATAATTAGTCTTATCTCTATGATTTAGCGTTTTCAGCGAAAATAGAGCACTTTTAGCGTAAATACAGTGTATTTTAGTAATTAGGCAATCATCCCTTGATATTTTGAAACAAGCGCTTTAAGACAAGTTTTAGAACTCGGCAAGAGCTTTCCAACGAGATATTAAACGCTTTCAACGGCACATAATAGAGCAAGATATGATCGCATCAAATTCTACACCAGTTCGGAGTGAAATCAGAAACATTTGTGAATATATTGTTAATCTGTAACTTTTAATTAATGCATTGTAAATGAAGTTGGAACAATAGCTTTAGAGCTCCGATCTATCTTTCCAACGAGATATAATACGCTCCAAACGGATAAACACACAGCAAGATATGAGTGTCACAAATACTTAGCCTTATCTCTATGATTTAGCGTTTTCAGCTAAACTAGGGCACTTTTAGCGTAACTACTGTGTATTTTAGTAATTAGGCAATCATCCCTTGATATTTTGAAACCAGCGCCTGAAGACATGTTTTAGAACTCGACAATATCATTCTAACGAGATACTAAACGCTTTCAACGGCACAAAATAGAGCAAGATATGATCGCATCAAATTCTACACCAGTTCGGAGTGAAATCAGAAACATTTGTCAATATATAGTTAATCTGTAACTTTTAATTAATGCATTGTAAATTAAGTAGGAACAATAGCTTTAGAGCTCCGATCTATCTTTCCAACGAGATATAATACGCTCGAAACGGATAACCACACAGCAAGATATGAGTGTCACAAATACTTAGCCTTATCTCTATGATTTAGCGTTTTCAGAGAAAATAGAGCACTTTTAGCGTAAATTCAGTGTATTTTAGTAATTAGGCAATCATCCCTTGATATTTTGAAACCAGATCCTGAAGACAAGTTTTAGAACATAGTAAGATCTTTCCAACGAGATATTAAACGCTTTCAACGGCACAAAATAGAGCAAGATATGATCGCATCAAATTCTACACGAGTTCGGAGTGAAATCAGAAACATTTGTGAATTTATGTTTAATCTGTAACATTTAATTAATTCATTGTAAATGAAGTTTGAACAATAGCTTTATAGATCCGATCTATCTTTCCTACGAGATATAATACGCTCCAAACGGATAAACACACAGCAAGATATGAGTGTCACAAATAATTAGCCTTATCTCTATTATTTAGCGTTTTCAGCGAAAATAGAGCACGTTTACCGTAAATACAGTGTATTTTTGTAATGTGGCAATCATCCCTTGATATTTTGAAACTAGCGCCAAAAGACAAGTTTTAGAATTCGGTATGATGTTTCCAACGAGATATAAAACGCTTTGAACGGCACAAAATAGAGCAAGATATGATCGCATCAAATTCTACACGAGTTCGGAGTCAAATCAGAAACATTTGTGAATATATGGTTAATCTGTAACTTTTAATTAATGCATTGTAAATGAAGTTGGAACAATAGCTTTAGAGCTCCGATCTATCTTTCCAACGAGATATAATACGCTCCAAACGGATAAACACACAGCAAGATATGAGTGTCACAAATACTTAGCCTTATCTCTATGATTTAGCGTTTTCAGAGAAAATAGAGCACTTTTAGCGTAAATTCAGTGTATTTTAGTAATTAGGCAATCATCCCTTGATATTTTGAAACCAGATCCTGAAGACAAGTTTTAGAACATAGTAAGATCTTTCCAACGAGATATTAAACGCTTTCAACGGCACAAAATAGAGCAAGATATGATCGCATCAAATTCTACACGAGTTCGGAGTGAAATCAGAAACATTTGTGAATATATGGTTAATCTGTAACATTTAATTAATTCATTGTAAATGAAGTTTGAACAATAGCTTTATAGATCCGATCTATCTTTCCTACGAGATATAATACGCTCCAAACGGATAAACACACAGCAAGATATGAGTGTCACAAATAATTAGCCTTATCTCTATTATTTAGCGTTTTCAGCGAAAATAGAGCACGTTTACCGTAAATACAGTGTATTTTTGTAATGTGGCAATCATCCCTTGATATTTTGAAACTAGCGCCACAAGACAAGTTTTAGAATTCGGTATGATGTTTCCAACGAGATATAAAACGCTTTGAACGGCACAAAATAGAGCAAGATATGATCGCATCAAATTCTACACGAGTTCGGAGTCAAATCAGAAACATTTGTGAATATATGGTTAATCTGTAACTTTTAATTAATGCATTGTAAATGAAGTTGGAACAATAGCTTTAGAGCTCCGATCTATCTTTCCAAAGAGATATAATACGCGCAAAACGGATAAACACACAGCAAGATATGAATGTCACAAATACTTAGCCTTTTCTCTATGATTTAGCGATTTCAGCGAAAATAGAGCACTTTTAGCGTAAATACAGTGTATTTTAGTAATCAGGCAATCATCCCTTGATATTTTGAAACCAGCGCCTGAAGACAAGTTTTAGAACTCAGTAAGATATTTCCATCAAAATATTAAACCCTTTCAACGGCACAAAATAGAGCAAGATATGATCGCGTCAAATTCTATACGAGTTCGGAGTGAAATCAGAAACATTTGTGAATATATGGTTAATCTGTAACTTTTAATTAATGCATTGTAAATTAAGTTGGAACAATAGCTTTAGATCTTCGATCTATCTTTCCGACGAGATATAATACGCTCCAAACGGATAAACACAGAGCAAGATATGAGTGTCACAAGTACTTAGCCTTATCTCTATGATTTACGTTTAAGCGAAAATAGAGCACTTTTAGCGTAAATACAGTCTATTTTAGTAATTAAGGAATCATCCCTTGATATTTTGAAACCGGCGCCAGCAGACAAGTTTTAGAACTCGGTAAGCTCGTTCCAACGATATGTTAAACGCTTTCAATGGCAAAAAATAGAGCAAGATATGTTCGCATCAAATTCTACACGAGTTCGGAGTGAAATCAGAAACATTTGTGAATATATGGTTAATTTGTAACTTTTAATTAATGCATTGTAAATGAAGTTGGAACAATAGATTTAGAGCTCCGATCTATCTTTCCAACGAGATATAATACGCTCCAAACGGATTAACACACAGCAAGATATGAGTGTCACAAATAATTAGCCTTATCTCTATGATTTAGCGTTTTCAGCGAAAATAGAGGACTCTTAGCGTAAATACAGTGTATTTTAGTAATTTGGCATTCATCCCCTGATAGTTTGAAACCAGCGCCTGAAGGCAAGTTTTAGAACTCGGTAAGATGTTTCCAACGACATGTTAAACGCTTTCAACGGCACAAAACAGAGCAAGATATGATCGCATCAAATTCTACACGAGTTCGGAGTGAAATCAGAAACATTTGTGAATATATGGTTAATCTGTAACTTTTAATGAATGCATTGTAAATTAAGTTGGAACATTAGCTTTATAGCTCCGATCTATCTTTCCAACGAGATATAATATGCTCCAAACGGATAAACACACAGCAAGATATGAGTGTGACAAATACTTAGCCTTATCTCTATGATTTAGCGTTTTCAGCGAAAATAGAGCACTTTTAGCGTAACTACTGTTTTTTAGTAATTAGGCAATCATCCCTTGATATTTTGAAACCAGCGCCTGAAGACATGTTTTAGAACTCGATAATATCTTTCTAACGATATATAAAACGCTTTCAACGGCACAAATTAGAGCAAGATATGATCGCATCAAATTCTACACCAGTTCGGAGTGAAATCAGAAACATTTGTGAATATATGGTTAATATGTAACTTTTAATTAATTCATTGTAAATTAAGTTGGAACAATAGCTTTAGAGCTCCTATCTATCTGTCGAACGAGATATAATACGCTCGAAACGGATAAACAAACAGCAAGATATGAGTGTCACAAATACTTAGCCTTATCTCTATGATTTAGCGTTTTCAGCGAAAATAGAGTACTTTTAGCTTAAATACAGTGTATTTTAGTAATTCGGAATTCATCCCTAGATATTTAGTAACCAGTACATGAAGACAATTTTTAGAACTCGGTAAGAGCTTTCCAACGAGATATTAAACGCTTTCAACGGCACAAAATAGAGCAAGATATGATTGCATCAAATCTACACGAGTTCGGAGTGAAATCAGAAACATTTGTGAATATATGGTTAATCTGTAACTTTTAATTAATGAATTGTAAATGAAGATGGAATAATAGCTTTAGAGCTCTGATCTATCTTTCCAACGAGATATAATACGCTCCAAACGGATAAACACACAGCAAGATATGAGTGTCACAAATACTTAGCCTTATCTCGATGATTTAGCGTTTTCATAGAAAATAGAGCACTTTTAGCGTAAATTCAGTGTATTTTAGTAATTAGGCAACCATCCCTTGATATTTTGAAACCAGCGCCTGAAGACAAGTTTTAGAACATGGTAAGAGCTTTCCAACGAGATATTAAACGCTTTCAACGGCACAAAATAGAGCAAGATATGATCGCATCAAATTCTACACGAGTTCGGAGTGAAATCATAAACATTTGTGAATATATGGTTAATCTGTAACTTTTAATTAATGCATTGTAAATGAAGTTGGAACAATAGCTTTAGAGCTCCGATCTATCTTTCCTACGAGATATAATACGCTCCAAACGGATAAACACACAGCAAGATACGAGTGTCACAAATAAATAACCTTATCTCTATGATTTAGCGTTTTCAGCATAAATAGAGCACGTTTATCGTAAATACAGTGTATTTTAGTAATGTGGCAATCATCCCTTGATTTTTTTAAACCAGCGCCTGAAGACAAGTTTTAGAACTCGGTATGATGTTTCCAACGAGATATAAAACGCTTTGAACGGCAAAAAATAGAGCAAGATATGATCGCATCAAATTCTACACGAGTTCGGAGTGAAATCAGAAACATTTGTGAATATATGGTTAATCTGTAACTTTTAATTAATGCATTGTAAATGAAGTTGGAACAATAGCTTTAGAGCTCCGATCTATCTTTCCAACGAGATATAATACGCTCCAAACGGATAAACACACAGCAAGATATGAGTGTCACAAATACTTAGCATTATCTCTATGATTTAGCGTTTTCAGCGAAAATAGAGCACTTTTAGGGTAAATTCAGTGTATTTTAGTAATTAAGCAATCATCCCCCTATATTTTGAAACCAGCGCCAGAAGACAAGTTTTAGAACTAGGTAAGATCGTTCAAACGAGATATTAAACGCTCTCAACGGCACATTAAACGCTTTCAATGGCACAACATAGAGCAAGATATGATCGCATCAAATTCTACACGAGTTCGGAGTGAAATTAGAAACATTTGTTTATATAGGGTTAATCTGTAACTTTTAATTAATGCATTGTAAATGAAGTTGGAACAATAGCTTTAGAGCTCCGATCTATCTTTCCAACGAGATATAATACGCCCCAAACGGATAAACACATAGCAGGATATGAGTGTCACAAATACTTAGCCTTATCTCTATGATTTAGCGTGTTCAACTAAAATAGAGCACCTTTAGCGTAAATACAGTGTATTTTAGTAATTAGGCAATAATCCCTTGATTTTTTTAAACCAGCGCCTGAAGACAAGTTTTAGAACTCGGTAATATCTTTCCAACGAGATATTAAACGCTTTCAACGGCACAACATAGAGCAAGATATGATCGCATCAAATTCTACACGAGTTCGGGGTGAAATCAGAAACATTTGTGAATATATGGTTAATATGTAACTTTTAATTAATGCATTGTAAATGAAGTTGGAACAATAGCTTTAGAGCTCCGATCTATCTTTCCAACGAGATATAATACGCGCAAAACGGATAAACACACAGAAAGATATGAATGTCACAAATACTTAGCCTTTTCTCTATGATTTAGCGTTTTCAGCCAAAATAGAGCACTTTTAGCGTAAATACAGTGTATTTTAGTAATTAGGCAATCATCCCTTGATATTTTGAAACCAGCGCCTGAAGACAAGTTTTAGAACTCGGTAAGATATTTCCATCGAGATATTAAACGCTTTCAACGGCACAAAATAGAGCAAGATATGATCGCGTCAAATTCTATATGAGTTCGGAGTGAAATCAGAAACATTTGTGAATATATGGTTAATCTGTAACTTTTAATTAATGCATTGTAAATGAAGTTGGAACGATAGCTTTAGAGCTCCAATCTATCTTTCCAACGAGATATAATACGCTCCAAACAGATAAACACACAGCAAGATATGAGTGTCACAAATACTTAGCCTTATCTCTATGATTTAGCGTTTAAGCGAAAATAGAGCACTTTTAGCGTAAATACAGTGTATTTTAGTAATTAGGGAATCATCCCTTGATATTTTCAAACCAGCGCCAGCAGAAAAGTTTTAGAACTCGGTAAGCTCGTTCCAACAAGATGTTAAACGCTTTCAACGGCAAAAAATAGACCAAGATATGTTCGCATCAAATTCTACACGAGTTCGGAGTGAAATCAGAAACATTTGTGAATATATGGTTAATTCGTAAATTTTATTTAATGCATTGTAAATGAAGTTGGACCAATAGATTTAGAGCTCCGATCTATCTTTCCAACGAGATATAATACGCTCCAAACGGATTAACACACAGCAAGATATGAGTGTCACAAATAATTAGCCTTATCTCTATGATTTAGCGTTTTCCGCGAAAATAAAGAACTTTTAGCGTAAATACAGTGTATTTTAGTAATTTGGAAATCATCCCCTTGTAGTTTGAAACTAGCGCCTGAAGACAAGTTTTAGAACTCGGTAATATGTTTCCAACGAGATGTTAAACGCTTTAAACGGCACAAAATAGAGCAAGATATGATCGCATCAAATTCTACACGAGTTCGGAGTGAAATCAGAAACATTTGTGAATATATGGTTAATCTGTAACTTTTAATTAATGCATGTAAATTAAGTTGGAACAATAGCTTTAGATCTCAGATCTATCTATCCAACGAGATATAATACGCTCCAAACGGATAAACACACATCAAGATATGAGTGTCACAAATACTTAGCCTTATCTCTATGATTTAGCGTTTTCAGTGAAAATAGGGCACTTTTAGCGTAAATACAGTGTATTTTAGTAATTAGGAAATCATCCCTTGATATTTTGAAACCAGCGCCTGTAGACAACTTTTAGAACTCGGTAAGATCATTCCAACGAGATATTAAACGGTTTCTACGGAACAAAATAGAGCAATAGATGATCGCATCAAATTCTACACGAGTTCGGAGTGAAATCAGAAACATTTGTGAATATATGATTAATCTGTAACTTTTAATTAATGCATTGTAAATGAAGTTGGAAAAATAGCTTTAGATTTCCGATCTATCTTTCCAACGAGATATAATACGCTCCAAACGGATAAACACGCAGCAAGATATGAGTGTCACAAATAATTAGTCTTATCTCTATGATTTAGAGTTTTCAGCGAAAATAGAGCACTTTTAGCGTAAATACAGTGTATTTTAGTAATTAGGCAATCATCCCTTGATATTTTGAAACAAGCGCTTTAAGACAAGTTTTAGAACTCGGCAAGAGCTTTCCAACGAGATATTAAACGCTTTCAACGGCACATAATAGAGCAAGATATGATCGCATCAAATTCTATACGAGTTCGGAGTAAAATCAGAAACATTTGTGAATATATGGTTAATCTGTAACTTTTAATTAATGCATTGTAAATTAAGTTGGAACAATAGCTTTAGATATCCGATCTATCTTTCCAACGAGATATAATACGCTCCAAACGGATAAACACACAGCAAGATATGAGTGTCACAAATACTTAGCTTTATCTATAAGATTTAGCGTTTTCAGCAAAAATAGAGCACTTTTAGCGTAAATACAGTGTATTTTAGTAATTAGGCAATCATCCCTTGATATTTTGAAACCAGCGCCTGAATACAAGTTTTAGAACTAGGTAAGATCTTTCCAACTACATATTAAACGCTTTCAGCGTAAATACAGTGTATTTTAGTAATTTGGAAATCATCCCCTAGTAGTTTGAAACTAGCGCCTGAAGACAAGTTTTAGAACTCGGTAATATGTTTCCAACGAGATGTTAAATGCTTTAAACGGCACAAAATAGAGCAAGATATGTTCGCATCAAATTCTATACGAGTTCGGAGTGAAATCAGAAACATTTGTGAATATATGGTTAATTTGTAACTTTTAGATAATGCATTGTAAATGAAGTTGGAACAATAGATTTAGAGCTCCGATCTATCTTTCCAACGAGATATAATACGCTCCAAACGGATTAACACACAGCAAGATATGAGTGTCACAAATAATTATCCTTATCTCTATGATTTAGCGTTTTCAGCAAAAATAGAGGACTTTTAGCGTAAATACAGTGTATTTTAGTAATTTGGAATTCAGCCCCTGATAGTTTGAAACCAGAGCCTGAAGACAAGTTTTAGAACTCGGTAAGATGTTTCCAACGAGATGTTAAACGCTTTCAATGGCACAAAATAGAGCAAGATATGATCATCAAATTCTACACGAGTTCGGAGTGAAATCAGAAACATTTGTGAATATATGGTTAATCTGTAACTTTTAATTAATGCATTGTAAATTAAGTTGGAACATTAGCTTTAGAGATCCGATCTATCTTTCCAACGAGATATAATACGGTCCAAACGGATAAACACACAGCAAGATATGAGTGTCACAAATACTTAGCCTTATCTCTATGATTTAGCGTTTTCAGCGAAAATAGAGCACTTTTAGCGTAACTACTGTTTTTTAGTAATTAGGCAATCATCCCTTGATATTTTGAAACCAGCGCCTGAAGACATGTTTTAGAACTCGATAATATCTTTCTAACGAGATATAAAACGCTTTCAACGGCACAAAATAGAGCAAGATATGATCGCATCAAATTCTACACCAGTTCGGAGTGAAATCAGAAACATTTGTGAATATATGGTTAATCTGTAACTTTTAATTAATGTATTGTAAATGAAGTTGGAACAATAGCTTTAGAGCTCCGATCTATCTTTCCAACGAGATATAATACGCTCCAAACGGATAAACACACAGCAAGATATGAGTGTCACAAATACTTAGCCTTATCTCTATGATTTAGCGTTTGCAGCTAAAATAGAGCACTTTTAGCGTAACTACTGTGTATTTTAGTAATTAGGCAATCATCCCTTGATATTTTGAAACCAGCGCCTGAAGACATGTTTTAGAACTCGACAATATCACTCGGTAAGATATGGTAAGATAGAGAGAGTTGAGAGCGTCTCTCACTAGGAATCCGATCCTAGGTTGCTCTCTCTTCCCCTTGTCTCGGCGCCGCCACCCACGGTGGTTGCCGCCGCCGGAGCCTTCCCGGCTCCGGTGGGCTGAGTTTCTTGATGTTCATTATGAATTTTTGGAAAAACTTCCACTTTGGTGGGATGTTCTTGATTATTTGGTTTCTGGGTTTGATGGTGCTGGGACTGCTGGACCGTTGAGCTTTGTTCGTTGCTGAAAAGGAAACCAGTGCGCTGGATTCACTGCCACCACTCATGGCGGCCGGGGTCCAGGGAGTTTTTGAGTTGGTGACGTAAAGGTGGTGGCTGCTGGTCTGGTGCGAAACGGAACTCCTGAAGGTGACGTGCTTGGCTCTTGGTCGGTGGTCGCTCGTAGATTCAAAGGATTCGTTCTGGGTACTATGGCGGAAAATGTTTCCTTGTCGGTTTGGATGAACAATGCTGGAGAAGATGACCGGAGGAGCTCTGTGCTGGAGTTTATTTCCGGTGACGGGTTTTGCTTTGGCGTTGTACTGTGTACGAGGACTTCTGCCGGAGAAGATGATGGGATAGGTTTGGAGTGAATACAAGACCGTCCGCTCTGACTCTCTTGGTTATGTGAACTGTTTGTATGGGTTTTATCTTCTGAAAACGATTAGGATTCACCGGAGAAGACCATTGGTTGGAACCGCCTATCGTTGCTTTTGTCCGGATACTGTCTTTCCACCTACTCTGTGACTTTCACCATTGCCGCCGGAGGTTTCCGGGGTCCGACGGGGGTGGAAGTGGCGAATGGGATCACGGATGGCAGCGGTTACATTCCGGCTTGATAGTATTTCTCTCCCGCCGTGTCCGCCGGGATGGATGCCGGAACCCGGTGGTGGTGGGTTTGCCACACGCAGGCTGTGGCTGGGATTTCTCTTGGTGAATGATGCTACTGTAGGCTGGCCGGAGCTTCGCCGGGGAGGGTAACGGAAGGTCAACGCAGATAGGCCCATGGGTCTTGTCGGTAATGACAGGATGTGACCTAATCTGTCCGAATCAGGTACTGTAGCAATCTCAATTTGATTTTGAATTTTGAATTTTGAAAGGATGGTGCGGCGCTGTGGCAATACGATGGTACCCTAGATGGAACCGGTTTGCTTGCTGGACTGCATCTCGCGCAAATGGGCTGCTCATTAGGGCCCACGGACCAACTGCAGGAACTTGGGGCGGTTATTGAAGCCCTGTGGCAGGGATTTTGATGGGCTCACCTGCTGGGCTTTGATCTTGAGCTGCTGTTACTTTGATGCTGAGTAGTGGACGGCCCTTTGCTGGCCCAGAAGCTAGGAAGCTTAGATGATGGTGATCTTTTTGCTGGATTTTCCCAATGATGGGCCTTCATTGGCTTGGACTTGGGTTTTGATTTATTTTTGATGAATGAGTCGGGGACTGTCCCGTACCATTCTTGGATTGTATTTTTGTGATGTCTTTTGGACTTCGGAAAAACTCCTCTCTCCTCCCCCTGCCGCAAGGTGGGGGGGGGGGGGGGGGGCGGAGACGATAGATTCTATTTTAGGTTAGCCTGCTAGCTTAGATAGATCTTTTTGATACATGTATTGTTATTTTCTGGATATATATATTTACATTTTATCCAAAAAAAAAAATAGAACTCGACAATATCATTCTAACGAGATATTAAACGCTTTCAACGGCACAAAATAGAGCAAGATATGACCGCATCAAATTCTACACCAGTTCGGAGTGATTATTATTATTATTATTATTATTATTATTATTATTATTATTACTATTATATATATACACATACATATATATATATATATATATATATATAATAAAATATTTACGCAAAAAATACAAAAAATAAAATTTCAGACCAGACCAGACAAGTCTAGACCAAAACAAACCACACCAAAACAAACCAGACCAGACCAGACCAACAAATTACGGTCCAAGTAAAAACATCCTTAGAGTTCCGATCTATCTTTCCAATGAGATATAATACGCTCCAAACGGATAAACACCCAGCAATATATGGGTGTCACAAATACTTAGCCTTATCTCTATTATTTAGCAATTTCAACGAAAATAGAGCACTTTTAGCGTAAATACAGTGTATTTAAGTTATTAGGCAATCATCCCTTGATATTTCGAAACCAGCGCCTGAAGACAAGTTTTAGAACTCGGTAAGATCTCTCCAACGAGATATTAATCGCTTTCAACGGCACAAAATAGAGCAAGATATGATCGCATCAAATTCTACACGAGTTCGGAGTGAAATCAGAAACCTTTGTGAATATATGGTTAATATCTAAATTTTAATTAATCCATTGTAAATGAAGTTGGAAAATAGCTTTAGAGCTCCGATCTATCTTTCCAACGAGATATAATACGCTCCAAACGGATAAACACACAGCAAGATATGAGTGTCACAAATACTTAGGCTTATCTCTATGATTTAGCGTTTTCAGCGAAAATAGAGTACTTTTAGCGTAAATACAGTGTATTTTAGTAATTAGGCAATCATCCCTTGATACCTTGTAACCCGCGCCTGAAGACAAG
>CAMAPE010000005.1:13470000-13485000 GCA_945859875.1 Cuscuta europaea | reverse complement strand
TACACGAGTTCGGAGTGAAATCAGAAACATTTGTGAATATATGGTTAATCTGTAACTTTTAATTAATGCATTATAAATGATATTTAAACAATAGGTTTAGAGCTCAGATCTATCTTTCCAACTAGATATAATACGCTCCAAACGGATAAACACACAGCAAGATATGAGTGTCACAAATACTTGGCCTTATCTCTATGATTTAGCGTTTTCAGAGAAAATAGAGCACTTTTAGCGTAAATACAGTGTATTTTAGTAATTAGGCAATCATCCCTTGATATTTTGAAACCAGCGCCTGAAGAGAAGTTTTAGAACATGGTAAGATCTTTCCAACGAGATATTAGACGCTTTCAACGGCACAAAATAGAGCAAGATATGATCACATCAAATCTACACGAGTTCGGAGTGAAATCAGAAAGATTTGTGAATATATGGTTAATCTGTAACTTTTAATTAATGCATTGTAAATGAAGTTGGAACAATAGATTTAGAGCTCCGATCTATCATTCCAACGAGATATAATACGCTCCAAACGGAAAAACACACAGCAAGATATGAGTGTCACAAATACTTAGCCTTATCTCTATGATTTAGCGTTTTCAGCGAAAATAGAGCACTTTTAGCGTAAATACAGTGTATTTTAGTAATTAGGCAATCATCTCTTGATATTTTGAAACCAGCGCCTGAAGACAAGTTTGAGAACTCGGCATGGTTTTTCAAACGAGATATTAAACGCTTCAAACGGCACAATATAGAGCAAGATATGATCGCATCCAATTCTACACGAGTTCGGAGTAAAATCAGAAATATTTGTGAATATATGGTTAATCTGTAACTTTTAATTAATGCATTGTAAATGAAGTTGGAACAATAGCTTTAGATCTCTGATCTATCTTTCCAACGAGATATAATACGCTCCAAACGGATACACACACAGCAAGATATGAGTGACACAAATACTTAGCCTTATCTCTATGATTTAACGTTTCCAGCGAAAATAGAGCACTTTTAGCGTAAATACAGTGTATTTTAGTAATTAGGCAATCATCCCTTGATATTCTGAAACCAGAGCCTGAAGAGAAGTTTTAGAACTAGGTGTGATCTTTCCAACGAGATATTAAATGCTTTCAACGGCACAAAATAGAGCATGATATGATCGCATCACATTCTACACGAGTTCGGAGTGAAATCAGAAACATTTGTGAATATATGGTTAATCTGTAACTTTTAATTAATGCATTGTAAATAAAGTTGGAACAATAGCTTTAGGTCTCCGATCTATCATTCCAACGAGATATAATACGCTCCAAACGGATAAACACACAAAAAGATATGAGTGTCACAAATACTTAGTCTTATCTCTATGATTTAGCGTTTTCAGCAAAAATAGAGCACATTTAGCTTAAATATAGTGTATGTTAGTAATTAGGCTAAAAGTGCTCTATTTTAGCTGAAAACGCTAAATCTTAGAGATAAGGCTAAGTATTTGTGACACTAATATCCTGCTGTGTGTTTATCCATTTGGGGCGTATTATATCTCGTTGGAAAGATAGATCTTAGCTCTAAAGCTATTGTTCCAACTTCATTTACAATGCATTAATTAAAAGTTATAGATTAACCATATATAAACAAAAGTTTCTGATTTCACTCCGAACTCGTGTAGAATTTGATGCGATCATATCTTGCTTTAGTTTGTGCCATTGAAAGCGTTTAATATCTCGTTGGAAAGATCTTACCAAGTTCTAAAACTTGTCTTCAGGCGCTGGTTTCAAAAAAGCATGGGATGATTGCCTAATTACTAAAATACACTGTATTTACGCTAAAAGTGCTCAATTTTCGCTGAAAACGCTAAATCATAGAGATAAGGCTAAGTATTTGTGACACTCATATCTTGCTGTGTGCTTATCCGTTTGGAGCGTATTATATGTCGTTCGAAAGATAGATCGGAGATCTAAATCTATTGTTCCAACTTCATTTACAATGCATTAATTAAAAGTTTCAGATTAAGCATATATTCACAAATATTTCTGATTTCACTCCGAACTCGTGTAGAATTTGAGGCGATCACATCTTGCTCTATTACTAAAATACACTCTCTTTACGCTAAAAGTGCTCTAGTTTCGCTGAAAACGCTGAATCATAGAGATAAGGCTAAGTATTTGTGACACTCATATCTTGCTGTGTGCTTATCCGTTTGGAGCGTATTATATGTCGTTCGAAAGATAGATCGGAGCTCTAAATCTATTGTTCCAACTTCATTTACAATTCATTAATGAAAAGTTACAGATTAACCATATATTCACAAATGTTTCTGATTTCACTCCAAACTCGTGTAGAATTTGATGCGATCATATCTTGCTCTATTTTGTGCCGTTGAAAGCGTTTAATATCTCGTTGGAAAGATCCTACCGAGTTCTAAAACATGTCTTAAGTATCTGGTTTCAGAATATCAAGGCATGATTGCCTAATTATTAAAATACACTGTATTTACGCTAAAAGTGCTCTATTTTCGCTGAAAACGCTCAATCATAGAGATAAGGCTAAGTATTTGTGACACTCATATCTTACTGTGTGTTTATCCGTTTGGAGCGTATTATATCTCGTTGGAAAGATAGATCGGAGCTCTAAAACTATTGTTCCAACATCATTTAAAATGCATTAATTAAAAGTTATAGATTAACCATATATTCACAAATGTTTCTGATGTCACTCTGAACCTCGTGTAGAATGTAATGGGATCATATCTTACTCTAATTTGTGCCGTTGAAAGCGATTAATATCTCTTTGGAAAGATCTTACCGAGTTCTAAAACATGTCTTCAGGAGCTGGTTTCACAATTCAAGGGATGATTGCCTAATTACTAAAATACACTGTATTTACGCTAAAAGTGCTCTATTTTCGCTGAAAACGCTAAATCATAGAAATAAGGCTAAGTATTTGTGACACTCTTATCTTGCTGTGTGTTTATCCGTTTGGAGCGTATTATATCTAGTTGGAAAGATAGATCGGAGCTCTAAAGCTATTGTTCTAAATTCATTTACAATGCATTAATTAAAAGTTACAGATTCACCATATATTCACAAATGTTTCTGATTTCACTCCGAACTCGTGTAGAATTTGATGCAATCATATCTTGCTCTATTTTATGCCGTTGAAAGCGTTTAATATCTCGTTGGAAAGATCATATCGAGTTCTAAAACTTTTCTTCAGGCGCTGTTTACAAAATATAGAGGTATGATTTCCTAATTACTAAAATACACTGTATTTACGCTTAAAGTGCTCTATTTTCGCTGAAAACGCTAAATCATAGAGATAAGGCTGAGTATTTGTGACACTCATATCTTGCTGTGTGTTTATCTGTTTGGAGCCTATTATATCTCGTTAGAAAGATAGATCGGAGATCTAAAGCTATTGTTCCAACTTCATTGACAATGCATTAATTAAAAGTAACAGATTAACCATATATTCACAAATGTTTCTGATTTCACTCCGAACTCGTGTAGAATTTGATGCGATCATATCTTGCTCTTATTGTTGCCGTTGAAAGCGTTAAATATCTTGTTGGAAATATCTTTCATTTTATTTATCTTCTTGCCCTGCACCTTTTTTTTATGAATAAAATCGTTCTTTAAAAAAAATCCAAAATTAAAACATTGTATTTACGCTAAAAGTGCTCTATTTTCGCTGAAAACGCCTAATCGTAGAGATAAGGCAAAGTATTTGTGACACTCATATCTTGCTCAGTGTTTATCCATTTGGAGCGTATTATATCTAGTTGGAAAGATAGATCGGAGCTCTAAAGCATTAATTAAAAGTTACATATTAACCATATATTCACAAATGTTTCTGATTTCACTCCGAACTCGTGTAGAATTTGATGCGATCATATCTTGCTTTTTTTTGTGCCGTTGAAAGCGTTTAGTATTTCGTTGGAATGATCTTACCGAGTTCTAAAACTTGTTTTCAGGCGCTGGTTTCAAAATATCAAGGGATGATTGCCTAATTACTAAAATACACTGTATTTTCGCTAAAGCTGCACTATTTTTGCTGAAAACGCTAAATCATAGAGATAAGGCTAAGTATTTGTGACACTCATATCTTGCTGTGTGTTTATCCGGTTGGAGCGTATTATATCTCTTTGGAAAGATACATCGGAGCTCTGAAGCTGATGTTCCAACTTCATTCACAATGCATTAATTAAAAGTTACAGATTAACCATATATTCACAAATGTTTCTGATTTCACTCGGAAGTCGTGTAGAATTTGATGCGATCATATCTTGCTCTATTTTGTGCCGTTGAAAGCGTTTAACATCTCGTTGGAAACATCTTACCGAGTTCTAAAACTTGTCTTCAGTCTCTGGTTTCAAAATATCAAGGGATGATTGCCAAATTACTAAAATACACTGTATTTACGCTAAAAGTCCTCTATTTCCGCTGAAAACGCTAAATCATAGAGATAAGGCTAATTATTTGTGACACTCATATCTTGCTGTGTGTTAATCCGTTTGGAGCGTATTATATCTCGTTGGAAAGATAGATGGGAGCTCTAAATCTATTGTTCCAACTTCATTTACAATGCATTAATTAAAAGTTACAAATTAACCATATATTCACAAATGTTTCTGATTTCACTCCGAACTCGTGTAGAATTTGATGCGAACATATCTTGCTCTATTGTTTGCCGTTAAAAGCGTTTAACATCTCGTTGGAACGATCATACCGAGTTCTAAAACCTGTCTTCTGGCGCTGGTTTCAAAATATCAAGGGATGATTCCCTAATTACTAAAATACACTGTATTTACGCTAAAAGTGCTCTATTTTCGCTTAAAACGCTAAATCATAGAGATAAGGCCAAGTATTTGTGACACTCATATCTTGCTGTGTGTTTATCCGTTTGGAGCGTATTATATCTCGTTGGAAAGATAGATCGGAGCTCTAAAGCTATTGTTCCAACTTCATTTACAATGCATTAATTAAAAGTTACAGATTAACCATATATTCACAAATGTTTCTGATTTCACTCCGAACTCGTGTAGAATGTGATGCGATCATATCATGCTCTATATTGTGCCGTTGAAAGCGTTTAATATCTGGTTGAAAAGATCTTACCGAGTTCTAAAACTTGTCTTCAGGCTCTGGTTTCATAATATCAAGGGATGATTCCCTAATTACTAAAATACACTCTATTTAGGCTAAAAGTACTCTAGTTTCGCTGAAAACGCTGAATCATAGAAATAAGGCTAAGTATTTGTGACACTCATATCTTGCTGTGTGTTTATCCTTTTGGAGCGTATTATATCTCGTTGGAAAGATAGATCGGAGCTCTAAATCTATTGTTCCAACTTCATTTACAATGCATTAATGAAAAGTTACAGATTAACCATATATTCACAAATGTTTCTTATTTCACTCCAAACTCGTGTAGAATTTGTTGCGATCATATCTTGCTCTATTTTGTGCCGTTGAAAGCGTTTAATATCTCGTTGGAAAGATCCTACCGAGTTCTAAAACATGTCTTAAGGCTCTGGTTTCAGAATATCAAGGGATGATTGCCAAATTACTAAAATACACTGTATTTACGCTAAAAGTGCTCTATTTTCGCTGAAAACGCTAAATCATAGAAATAAGGCTAAGTATTTGTGACACTCATATCTTGCTGTGTGTTTATCCGTTTGGAGCGTATTATATCTCGTTGGAAAGATAGATCGGAGCTCTAAAGCTATTGTTCTAAATTCATTTACAATGCATTAATTAAAAGTTACAGATTCACCATATATTCACAAATGTTTCTGATTTCACTCCGAACTCGTGTAGAATTTGATGCAATCATATCTTGCTCTATTTTATGCCGTTGAAAGCGTTTAATATCTCGTTGGAAAGATCATACCGAGTTCTAAAACTTTTCTTCAGGCGCTCTTTACAAAATATAGAGGGATGATTGCCCTGTATTTACGCTTTAAGTGCTCTATTTTGCTGAAAACGCTAAATCATAGAGATAAGGCTGAGTATTTGTGACACTCATATCTTGCTGTGTGTTTATCTATTTGGAGCGTATTATATCTCGTTAGAAAGATAGATCGGAGATCTAAAGCTAATTTTCCAACTTCATTTTCAATGCATTAATTAAAAGTAACAGATTAACCATATATTCACAAATGTTTCTGATTTCACTCCGAACTCGTGTAGAATTTGATGCGATCATATCTCTTTCTTATTGTTGCCGTTGAAAGCGTTTAATATCTTGTTGGAAATATCTTACCGAGTTCTAAAACTCGTCTTCAGGTGCTGGTTTCAAAATATCAAGGGATGATTGCCTAATTACTAAAATACACTCTATTTACGCTAAGGTTTCCTGTAAAGCTTAAGTTGGGTCTAGTTTTAGTTTTTTATATTATCTTTTACTCTCTGTATCTTTCATTTTATTTATCTTCTTGCCCTGCACCTTTTTTTTATGAATAAAATCGTTCTTTAAAAAAAATCCAAAATAAAAACATTGTATTTACGCTAAAAGTGCTCTATTTTCGCTGAAAACGCCTAATCGTAGAGATAAGGCAAAGTATTTGTGACACTCATATCTTGCTCAGTGTTTATCCATTTGGAGCGTATTATATCTAGTTGGAAAGATAGATCGGAGCTCTAAAGCATTAATTAAAAGTTACATATTAACCATATATTCAGAAATGTTTCTGATTTCACTCCGAACTCGTGTAGAATTTGATGCGATCATATCTTGCTCTATTTTGTGCCGTTGAAAGCGTTTAATATTTCGTTGGAATGATCTTACCGAGTTATAAAACTTGTTTTCAGGCGCTGGTTTCAAAATATCAAGGGATGATTGCCTAATTACTAAAATACACTGTATTTTCGCTAAAGCTGCTCAATTTTTGCTGAAAACGCTAAATCATAGAGATAAGGCTAAGTATTTGTGACACTCATATCTTGCTGTGTGTTTATCCGGTTGGAGCGTATTATATCTCGTTGGAAAGATACATCGGAGCTATAAAGCTGATGTTCCAACTTCATTCACAATGCATTAATTAAAAGTTACAGATTAACCATATATTCACAAATGTTTCTGATTTCACTCGGAACTCGTGTAGAATTTGATGCGATCATATCTTGCTCTATTTTGTGCCGTTGAAAGCGTTTAACATCTCGTTGGAAACATCTTACCGAGTTCTAAAACTTGTCTTCAGTCTCTGGTTTCAAAATATCAAGGGATGATTGCCAAATTACTAAAATACACTGTATTTACGCTAAAAGTCCTCTATTTCCGCTGAAAACGCTAAATCATAGAGATAAGGCTAATTATTTGTGACACTCATATCTTGCTGTGTGTTAATCCGTTTGGAGCGTATTATATCTCGTTGGAAAGATAGATGGGAGCTCTAAATCTATTGTTCCAACTTCATTTACAATGCATTAATTAAAAGTTACAAATTAACCATATATTCACAAATGTTTCTGATTTCACTCCGAACTCGTGTAGAATTTGATGCGAACATATCTTGCTCTATTGTTTGCCGTTAAAAGCGTTTAACATCTCGTTGGAACGATCTTACCGAGTTCTAAAACCTGTCTTCTGGCGCTGGTTTCAATTTTTTTTTTTGGATAAAATGTAAGTATATATTAAATCATCCAAAAATAACAAATACATGTGTCAAAAATAACTATCTAAGCCAGTAAACTAACCTAAAATAGTAACTACCATTCACACGCCCCCCCACCCACCTCCACCTCACGGCAAGGGTAAGGGAGAGGGGAGATTTGTAAAACAGAAATCACAAACTAGTACGGGACAGGCCCCGACTTAGTAACACAATTGAAAATAGTTCAAAACAACAACATAAACATCAGTCCACAAAAAGTAAAGAGACTGGGTTGTGAGCTAATAAAAGCCCAAAGGCCCAGCACATATATCTGCTTCTTCCCAGCGTCCAGGGTAATTCCCTTGTCCGCATGCACCTTTCTTTAAGCAAAATAGTTAATACACCAACCCAGCAGTAACTTAGCCCACCAAGTCAGCCCATCCCAAACTCCCAAAGGCGTCCGCGTCCCAGCTGAGGCTAGGGTTTGGAGAGTTCCTCCGGGTCGGCCCAATAGGCATCGCTTCCTCTAGCGCCGCATCTGTTGATCAAAATTCAAAAGAAACCATCCCACGTGTTGGTACAGTACCAGACAGGACAGCAGACAGGCGGTCCAATCAATTCCATCCACGCAGACCGTTGACTCTACCGTTTCCGTCGCCGGCAAAATTCCGGCAAGTCTCTGTCGTTCCCCGGCGAAGCTCCGCCTGGCCAAAAAGTAACCCATAACCACTCCCCCACCCCCACCAGGCTCCGGCATCTGGCGCTGGTTTCAAAATATCAAGGGATGATTCCCTAATTACTAAAATACACTGTATTCACGCTAAAAGTGCTCTATTTTCGCTTAAAACGCTAAATCATAGAGATAAGGCCAAGTATTTGTGACACTCATATCTTGCTGTGTGTTTATCCGTTTGGAGCGTATTATATCTCGTTGGAAAGATAGATCGGAGCTCTAAAGCTATTGTTCCAACTTCATTTACAATGCATTAATTAAAAGTTACAGATTAACCATATATTCACAAATGTTTCTGATTTCACTCTGAACTCGTGTAGAATGTAATGCGATCATATCATGCTCTATATTGTGCCGTTGAAAGCGTTTAATATCTGGTTGAAAAGATCTTACCGAGTTCTAAAGTTTGTCTTCAGGCTCTGGTTTCATAATATCAAGGGATTATTCCCTAATTACTAAAATACACTCTATTTACGCTAAAAGTGCTCTAGTTTCGCTGAAAACGCTAAATCATAGAGATAAGGCTAAGTATTTGTGACACTCATATCTTGCTGTGTGTTTATCCTTTTGGAGCGTATTATATCTCGTTGGAAAGATAGATCGGAGCTCTAAATCTATTGTTCCAACTTCATTTACAATGCATTAATGAAAAGTTACAGATTAACCATGTATTCACAAATGTTTCTGATTTCACTCCAAACTCGTGTAGAATTTGTTGCAATCATATCTTGCTCTATTTTGTGCCGTTGAAAGCGTTTAATATCTCGTTGGAAAGATCCTACCGAGTTCTAAAACATAAGGCTCTGGTTTCAGAATATCAAGGGATGATTGCCTAATTACTAAAATACACTGTATTTACGCTAAAAGTGCTCTATTTTCCCTGAAAACGCTCAATCATAGAGATAAGGCTAAGTATTTGTGACACTCATATCTTACTGTGTGTTTATCCGTTTGGAGCGTATTATATCTCGTTGGAAAAATAGATCGGAGCTCTAAAGCTATTGTTCCAACTTAATTTACAATGCATTAATTAAAAGTTATAGATTAACCATATATTCACAAATGTTTCTGATGTCACTCCGAACCTCGTGTAGAATGTAATGGGATCATATCTTGCTCTAATTTGTGCCGTTGAAAGCGATTAATATCTCTTTGGAAAGATCTTACCGAGTTCTAAAACATGTCTTCAGGAGCTGGTTTCAAAATTCAAGGGATGATTGCCTACTTACTAAAATACACTGTATTTACGCTAAAAGTGCTCTATTTTCGCTGAAAACGCTAAATCATAGAGATAAGGCTAAGTATTTGTGACACTCATATCTTGCTGTGTGTTTATCCATTTGGAGCGTATTATATCTCGTTGGAAAGATAGATCGGATCTCTAAAGCTATTGTTCTAAATTCATTTACAATGCATTAATTAAAAGTTACAGATTCACCATATATTCACAAATGTTTCTGATTTCACTCCGAACTCGTGTAGAATTTGATGCAATCATATCTTGCTCTATTTTATGCCGTTGAAAGCGTTTAATATCTCGTTGGAAAGATCATACCGAGTTCTAAAACTTTTCTTCAGGCGCTGTTTACAAAGTATAGAGGGATGATTGCCTAATTACTAAAATACACTGTATTTACGCTAAAAGTGCTATATTTTCCCTGAAAACGCTAAATCATAGAGATAAGGCTGAGTATTTGTGACACTCATATCTTGCTGTGTGTTTATCTGTTTGGAGCGTATTATATCTCGTTAGAAAGATAGATCGGAGATCTAAAGCTATTGTTCCAACTTCATTTATAATGCATTAATTAAAAGTAACAGATTAACCATATATTCACAAATGTTTCTGATTTCACTCCGAACTCGTGTAGAATTTGATGCGATCATATCTTGCTCTTATTTTTGCCGTTGAAAGCGTTTAATATCTTGTTGGAAATATCTTACCGAGTTCTAAAACTTGTCTTCAGGCGCTGGTTTCAAAATATCAAGGGATGATTGCCTAATTACTAAAATACACTGTATTTACGCTAAGGTTTCCTGTAAAGCTTAAATTGGGTCTAGTTTTAGTTTTTTATATTCTCTTTTACTCTCTGTATCTTTCATTTTATTTCTCTTCTTGCCCTGCAACTTTTATTTTTATGAATAAAATCGTTCTTTAAAAAAATCCAAAAAAAACACATTGTATTTACGCTAAAAGTGCTCTATTTTCGCTGAAAACGCCTAATCGTAGAGATAAGGCAAAGTATTTGTGACACTCATATCTTGCTCAGTGTTTATCCATTTGGAGCGTATTATATCTAGGTGGAAAGATAGATCGGAGCTCTAAATCATTAATTAAAAGTTACATATTAACCATATATTCACAAATGTTTCTGATTTCACTCCGAACTCGTGTCGAATTTGATGCGATCATATCTTGCTCTATTTTGTGCCGTTGAAAGCGTTTAATATTTCGTTGGAATGATCTTACCGAGTTCTAAAACTTGTTTTCAGGCGCTGGTTTCAAAATATCAAGGGATGATTGCCTAATTACTAAAATACACTGTATTTTCGCTAAAGCTGCTCTATTTTTGCTGAAAACGCTAAATCATAGAGATTAGGCTAAGTATTTGTGACACTCATATCTTGCTCTGGGTTTAACCGTTTGGAGCGTATCATATCTCGTTGGAAAGATAGATCGGAGCTCTAAAGCTATTGTTCCAACTTCATTTACAATGCATTCATTAAAAGTTACAGATTAACCATATATTCACAAATGTTTCTGATTTCACTCTGAACTCGTGTAGAATTTTGTACGATCATATCTTGCTCTAATTTGTGCCGTTGAAAGCCTTTAATATCTCGTTAGAAAGATCTTACCGAGTTCTAAAACTTGTCTTCAGGCGCTGGTTTGAAAATATCAAGGGATGATTGCCTAATTACTAAAATACACTGTATTTACGCTAAAAGTGATCTATTTTCGCTGAAAACGCTAAATCATAGAGATGAGGCTTAGTATTTGTGACACTCATATATTGCTGTGTGTTTATCCGTTTGGAGCGTATTATATCTCGTTGGAAAGATAGATCGGAGCTCTAAAGCTATTGTTCCAACTTCATTTACAATGCATTAATTAAAAGTTACAGATTAACCATATATTAAAAAATGTTTCTGATTTCACTTCGAACTCGTGTAGAATTTGATGCGATCATATCCTGCTCTATTTTGTGCCGTTGAAAGCGTTTAATATCTCGTTGGAAAGATCTTACCGATTTCTAAAATGTTTATTCAGGCACTGGTTTCAATATATCAAGGGATAATTGCCTGATTAATAAAATACACAGCATTTACGTTAAAAGTGCTCTAATTGCTCAATGTTTATTCAGGCACTGGTTTCAATATATTAAGGCTAAGTATTTGTGACCAGATATATTATTGTTTTCATTGTTATCATTGTTATCATTGTTATGATGATGATTATTATTATTATTATTATTATTATTATTATTATTATTATTATTGTTATCATTGTTTTCAGCGAAATTAGAGCACTTTTAACGTAAATGCAGTGTATTTTATTAATTAGGCAATTATCCCTTGATATATTGAAACCAGTGCCTGAATAAACATTTTAGAACTCGGTAAGATCTTTCCAATGATATATTAAATGCTTTCAATGGCACAAAATAGAGCAAGATATGATCGCATCAAATTCTACACGAGTTCGGAGTGAAATCAGAAACATTTGTGAATATCTGGTCAATCTGTAACTTTTAATTAATTCATTGTAAATGAAGTCAGAACAATAGCTAAAGAACTCCGAACTATCTTTCCAACGAGATATAATACGCTCCAAACGGATAAACACACAGCAAGATATGAGTGTCACAAATACTTAGCCTTATCTCTATGATTTAGCGTTTTCAGGGAAAATAGAGCACTTTTAGCGTAAATAGTGTATTTTAGTAATTAGGCAATAATCACTTGATTTTTTGAAACCAGCGCCTGAAGACAAGTTTTAGAACTAGATAAGATCTTTCAAACGAGATATTAAACGCTTTCAACGGCACAACAAAGAGCAAGATATGATCGCATCAAATTCTACACGAGTTTGGAGTGAAATCAGAAACATTTGTGAATATATGGTGAATCTGTAACTTTTAATTAATGCATTGTAAATGAAGTTGGAACAATAGCTTTAGAGCTCCGATCTATCTTTCCAACGAGATATAATACGCTCCAAACTGATAAACACTGAGCAAGATATGAGTGTTACAAATACTTAGCCTTATCTCTATGATTTAGCGTTTTCAGCGAAAATAGAGCACTTTTAGCGTAAGTACAGTGTATTTTAGTAATTAGGCAATGCTCCCTTGATATTTTGAAACCAGATCCTGAAGACAAGTTTTAGAAATCGGTAAGAGCTTTCCAACGAGATATTAAACGCTTTCAACGGCACAAAATAGAGAAAGATATGATCGCATCAAATTCTACACGAGTTCGGAGTGAAATCAGAAACATTTGTGAATATATGGTTAATCAATAACTTTTAATTAATGCATTGTCAATGAAGTTGGAACAGTAGCTTTAGAGCTCCGATCTATCTTTCCAACGAGATATAATACGCTCCAAACGGATAAACACACAGCAATCTCTATGATTTAGCGTTTTCAGCGAAAATAGAGCACTTTTAGCGTAAATACAGTGTATTACTATTTTTGATACTATTATTATTATTATTATTATTATTATTATTATTGATAATTCCAGTATACTTAACAAACAACAAATATAGCAGTTATAGAAGAAGCAGATAGAAAGATATGTTGATATTATACGAATCTGGTATACCGTGTAAACTGTCCGCTGCTCTCCCTGGAGAAGGAGAGCAGCGGCAACCCTACTCTCTATCTTTACGCCTCTAAACTCTAAGCCTCTATCGATCGTTAGGGTTCCCGTAAGTTAGCCTCCTTTTATAGGAGAAGTTGGCTAACTTACGGGTTACAAGGAAGCCCACGGGCTGATACACATTTGTGGCCCGTATTACACGATTAATTAATAACTACACAAATACAAAGATAACTAACTAGATTGAACACCATAAAATATTCCCAACAATTATTATTAATATCATTATGATTATTATTATTATTATTATTATTATTAATATCATTATGATTATTATTATTATTATTATTATTATTATTATTATAATTATTATTATTATGATTATTATTATTATTATTATTATTATTATTATTATTATTATTATTATTATTATTATTATTATTATTATTAGCTCCGATCTATCTTTCCAACGAGATATAATACGCTCCAAACGGTTAAACACACAGCAAGATATGAGCGTCACAAATACTTATCCTTATCTCTATGATTTAGCGTTTTCAGCGAAAATAGAGCACTGTTAGCGTAAATAAAGTTTATTTTAGTAATTAGGCAATCATCCCTTGATATTTTGAAACCAGCGCCCAAAGACATGTTTTAGAACTCGGTAAGATCTTTCCGATGAGATATTAAATGCTTTCAATGGCACAAAATAGAGCAAGATATGATCGCATCAAATTCTACACGAGTTCGGAGTGAAATCAGAAACATTTGTGAATTTCTGGTCAATATGTAACTTTTAATTAATTCATTGTAAATGAAGTTAGAACAATAGCTTTAGAACTCCGATCTATCTTTCCAACAAGATATAATACGCTCCAAACGGATAAACACACAGCAAGAAATGAGTGTCACAAATACTTAGCCTTATCTCTATGATTTAGCGTTTTCAGGGAAAATAGATCACTTTTAGCGTAAATACACTGTATTTTAGTAATTAGGCAATAATCACTTGATTTTTTGAAACCAGCGCCTGAGGACAAGTTTTGGAACTAGGAAAGATCTTTCAAACGAGATATTAAACGCTTTCAACGGCACAACAAAGAGCAAGATATGATCGCATCAAATTCTACACAAGTTTGGAGTGAAATCAGAAACATTAGTGAATATATGGTTAATCTGTAACTTTTAATTAATGCATTGTAAATGAAGTTGGAACAATAGCTTTAGAGCTCCGATCTATCTTTCCAATGAGATATAATACGCTCCAAACTGATAAACACTCAGAAAGATATGAGTGTTACAAATACTTAGCCTTATCTCTATGATTTAGCGTTTTCAGCGAAAATAGAGCACTTTTAGCGTAAGTACAGTGTATTTTAGTAATTAGGAAATGCTCCCTTGATATTTTGAAACCAGATCCTGAAGACAGGTTTTAGAACTCGGTAAGAGCTTTCCAACGAGATATTAAACGCTTTCAACGGCACAAAATAGAGACAGATATGATCGCATCAAATTCTTTACGAGTTCGGAGTGAAATCAGAATCATTTGTGAATATATGGTTAATCTGTAACTTTTAATTAATGCATTGTAAATGAAGTTGGAACAATAGCTTTAGAGCTCCGATCTATCTTTCCAACGAGATATAATACGCTCCAAACGGATAAACACACAGCAAGATATGGGTGTCACAAATACTTAGCCTTATCTCTATGATTTAGCGTTTTCAGCGAAAATAGATCACTTTTAGCGTAAATACAGTGTATTTTAGTAATTAGGCAATCATCCCTTGATATTTTAAAACCAGCGTCTGAAGACAAGTTTTAGAACTAGGTAAGATCTTTCCAACGACAT
>CAMAPE010000005.1:13347500-13467500 GCA_945859875.1 Cuscuta europaea | reverse complement strand
CCTTATCTCTATGATTTAGCGTTTTCAGCGAAAATAGAGCACTTTTAGCGTAAGTACAGTGTATTTTAGTAATTTGGCAATGCTCCCTTGATATTTTGAAACCAGATCCTGAAGGCAAGTTTTAGAACTTGGTAAGATCTTTCCAACGAGATATTAAACGCTTTCAACGGCACAAAATAGAGAAAGATATGATAGCATCAAATTCAACACGAGTTCGGAGTGAAATCAGAAACATTTGTGAATATATGGTTAATCTGTAACTTTTAATTAATGCATTGTAAATGAAGTTGGAACAATAGCTTTAGAGCTCCGATCTATCTTTCCAACGAGATATAATACGCTCCAAACGGTAAACACACAGCAAGATATGAGTGTCACAAATACTTAGCCTTATCTCTATGATTTAGCGTTTTCAGCGAAAATAGATCACTTTTAGCGTAAATACAGTGTATTTTAGTAATTAGGCAATCATCCCTTGATATTTTAAAACCAGCGCCTGAAGACAAGTTTTAGAACTAGGTAAGATCTTTCCAACGACATATTAGACGTTTTCAACGGCACAAAATAGAGCAAGATATGATCACATCAAATTCTACACGAGCTCGGAGTGAAATCAGTAACATTTGTGAATATATGGTTAATCTGTAACTTTTAATTAATGCATTGTAAAAGCTGAGATGAGACTCTCTGGTTTTGACATCATCTCCAAGCCATTTTGATCCCTTTATCTGTTTGTAATGACAGGGTCAAATTCTATTAGTTGAGATGATGGCTCCCTTCAAACTGTTAACACGTTCGTCATTCGGTCGTCCGGAATGATTTCGCGTGTTAAAAGCTGAGATGAGACTCTCCGGAAGTTATGTCTCCCTCTCTTATATACAATTTTTTAAGAGGTGGCAACAGCCGTTTTTATTGATAAAATTTCCTCAGATGCTCTATATTCCATGTCCCTGCCGGTCGGCCTTCGCTAGATTGTAGACCGAACGTTCCTGAAGCATATTTTTTGCAGACCTGATAAGGGCCTTCCCAATTTTGTGCCATTTTTCCACCTTCGAGAGGTTTGCTCTTTTCCCGCTTCTTTAGGACCAAGTCTCCTACTTCGATTGATCGTATTTTTACTTGTTATTCAAAGTATCTTCTTGTCGCTCGGTGGTATTCCTCCATCCGTATTGCAGCTAGATCCCTTCTTTCCTCTATCAAGTGCAGTTCGGCCCGTAGATCATCATCATTGCATTCGGGATCGTAATGCACTGTTCGGTGTGTGGGAACTAGAATTTCTGTTGGAACTTTAGCCTGGAATCCATAGGAAAGGGCAAACGGTGTCTCTCCTATGGACGTTCGGGGTGTCATCCTGTACATCCATAGGATATAATTCAATTGGTCTGGCCATGATGAGCAATAATGCTCTAGTCTTTTCTTCATACCATCCATAATGGTACGGTTCATATTTTCTACTTGGCCATTTGCCTGAGGGTATGATACAGATGCTCTGGAATGTTTGATCCCCCATTTGATCATATAGTTTTCGAAGTTCCTACTCACGAATTGCCTGCCATTATCCGTGACGATCTGTTCAGGGAGACCAAATCGGCAAATGATGTTCTGCCAGACGAACTTTTGGCACTTGAAATCTGTAATGCTTGCCAGTGGTTCGACCTCCACCCATTTGGTGAAATAATCTATCCCAACGATGATGTACTTAAGGCCTCCGGTAGCAGTCGGTAGGGGTCCCAGCAAGTCGATCCCTCACCTGGCAAATGGAAGAGCAACCGTCATCGGGGTGTAGAAAGTAGCTGACCGTCCGGGAACCGGTGCATACAACTGGAAAACCTTGCACTCTCTGGTATGAGCAAAACAGTCATGTTGGATTGTTGGCCAGTAGTATCCCTGCAAGGTGATCTTTCTTTCCAACGTTTTAGGCCCCTGATGGCTGGAGCAGATACCCTCGTGAATTTCTTCCATTACCGCCGCTGCTAGACCGGGTGGTATGCACTTTAAATATGGTCCACCGAATGTCTTTTTATATACCTGTCCGTCCACCAGTTCGAACATGGAAGCTCTCCTGTGAATGCATTTCATATTATATGCTGAATTTTTGTCTTCTGGGAGGGTCCTGTCCTTTAGGTAGTTGGTCATATCCGTGACCCAACTGGGAACGGCATAAGAGATAGCTTCTACTTGGAGGATCATAGTTGCCGGTATTGTTAGGGTTTCCTGATGAGCAAACCGTTGGATGTGAGCTGTGATCATCTGCGCCTGGTCATCAAAGTATGCATTCTCCAACTTGGATAGGATATCTGCCTCATGATTTTCTATTCTTGAAACTTGGTCGAGCATTACCTGTTCGAATTCTCTGATTTGTTCCTCGACCAATTTCTTATAGGCCTTCATCCTCTCTTCCTTTGCATCGGTTGTACCATTCACTTGGTGGACCACCGGTTGGCTATCTGATCGGACCTTGAGCCGATCGGCACCCAGGGCCTTTGCATACTTTAAACCTGTAATGAGGGCTTCATATCCGGCCTCATTGTTGGTTACTTTAAAGTCAAAATGGATGGATTAATATGCTTTAAACCCTTCGGGTGACGTGATCACAGCTCCGCCTCCACAACCTTTCGCGCTTGATTCATCGTCTACGTACATCTCCCACCAGTTACCTACCACGCTGCTCTCTGACTCAGATTCCGAAGGCCGAGCGGTACATTCCGCTATAAATCTGATAAGGCTTGTCCTTTGATAGTGGGTCGATTTTAATATTTTAATATTAAATCTGATTCCGCTATCAATAACTTGTTTCACTTTTAATATTTTATCAGATAATTTATATCTGATTTTATTTTATGAGTTTTTTTTGTTTTTTTGGGTGTTACAATTATACACATCATTCCTGGGGTGGGCATCACGCTAAGCTTCCCGCCTCCAGCTGTTCGGTCTTTTGACTGGCTTCATGATGCCTACCACATTCGAGTCTCTATTCACATATTTACCCAGATGACCCCTCTGGATCAATTCCTCAATTGCTATCTGTAATGCCCGACAGGATTGGGTGGAGTGACCTTTTCTGTTGTGGTATTTACAAAAGGCATTTTCATCTGCCCCCATGTAATTTTTGGAGTCAGTCGGAGGGGGAATGTTATCCTTCTCGTTCTGATAAATGGTCGCAATAGAAAGGACAAAAGGGGTGAATCATCCTGGCTTTGGAGGAGGGGCGGCCGCTGGTATAGGACCCAGCCGATCGGCAAAATTTGTTGGGGCAGGGGGTGTAGCTACCTTATCCCTGATCATGATTTCTTCCTCCAGAGCCACAAGCTTTCGGGATCTGTCCAGCACTTCAGAATACATCGTGCCCGGATTCTTTTTTAGGTCTTTATATAGTTCACCCATTCGGAGAGCATTAGTAAATAGGGTGATGGCTGTATCATCCGTCATGTTCCCAACTTTCAAGGTTTCATCCCTCCAGCGTTTCAGAAATTGATTTAAAGTCTCCTTCGGGCCGTGCCTAACACTGGTCAGGTAACTTAAATGCCGTTTTGGAGTGGCACTGGAGGCAAACTGGGCCAGGAACAAAGATGATAGTTCGAGAAAGCTACTGATTGATCCGGGCTGCAGGGTCCCAAACCATTCCTGGGCAGGTCCCCTGAGTGTGCTGAAGAAAAGTCGGTAAATGGCCGCTTCTGATGCTCCCAATAGCATAAACCCCCCTGGTAACTCCTCAAGTGCCCGTGGGGATCTCCCGCCCCGTCATATATCTGACCGGTCGGCGGTTTTGCATCCCTGTGGATTTCGGCCTGCATTATTTCCCGGGTAAAGGGAGATGTGATCCCAACTCGCACCGGGGTAGGTTGTAGAGGTGTCCTGTTCATTTGGTCCCTCATTTCATTCATCCGCCTCCTCATTTCGGCCATCTCTTCCTCCTGGGCCGTTAGGGGAGGTGGTGGTGGAGTTCCCAGGTTAACAAACTCCCGATTTCCTTCCGACGGGGTTGTTCTCTGATTCTGACGTCCCTGTCTGAATCGCGTGTTGTTGTGTTCTCCATAATGGAAATGGCGACCAACCGGCGTATCTCCTCTGGCCCGGGACCCGGTCGGGGTGTGGTCACTAGGGGTATGATGTCTGCCCCCAGATGCATGAGTCTCTCTGCGCTCTCCCCGATGGGCTCGTGAATGATTCGATGTCGTGGTTGTTTCTGCATCGGAGGTATTGTCATCGAATGACTGCATCGAATATGGGGTGGTGTACCTGGTTTCCCCCGTATAGCTGGATCATCCCCCATCCTGCTCATCCGCCAGGTGTTGCATGACCTGAGCTAAATCTCGCATGGCATGAGGGTTCCTCCTCAGAGCTTCGGGAATGAAGAAATCCCCATCAAAATGCGGGTAGGACCCCCGGCTGGATTGCCCTTGGGGGTCCGGCTTTCCCCGCGTCTTCCGGAACCTTCACTAGTGTGATGAGAGATGATTCTAACCATTTTAAAGATAGATTGATGTTTGGTGTGAAACTTTTTGTTCTGGTTCCCGCAGACTGCGCCAATGGTGAGGTTTAGTCCCGCAGATCCGAAAGCCCAACACGAACTTTGGATATATCAGGAAAATGGGTCAAGAATCAAGTGTATAAAAAAATATAAAAGATGAATAATCGAATACTCAAAAGCCCACTTGTATTAAGTAATTTGATGATTACACAGTAAACTTCCCGAACAGTACGTCAGAATAGTGACTAATACAAGAAATAAGAGAGATAAATCTATTATAGGCTTTTAGTATCAAGAAGCTAACCCCTTACAATGAAATTAATCCTTCTATTTATACTAATGGGGGTATGGGGTGCTCCATGCTGATTGGGTTCTAATCCAGCCACTTGAAAGCCCATACTCTCACTTGCCACCGCCATACTTTAGCAATAAATGCTCTATGCCACTTGTTGGCTACCCGCTGCCCGAACGGGTAGTGGACCCTGCTGGAATTATCATTGATCTGGCCCATGTACATTGGTTGACCCAAACCCCGTTCGGTACATAATTTCTCCATGAGCCTGTTCATCTTCTGGATTCTGGGCCCGTTTATTGCACTGGATATATTGGGCCTTGGATCCGGGTATTGAGCCTTCGGTCTAATATCCCAACACATATTATGATTATTTACTAAAGAAGAAATTTTAGTCTCAATCATGATTTGTTAAAGAGTTCATCAAAACCGCACAAATTGTACTATTGTTGTGATTTAGATTGTCGGGATCAAGAATAATCTCTATTTAGTTAGGATCCATAATATCCAGTTTGGGACAAATGCCGAATAGTTTTAGAAGTTTGATATTGTAATATAAAAGATTAATCTATGTAAAGAATAAGTAAGTAAAAAAGATATGCTAATATTTAGATACATATTCATTTTTTGTAAATGTATATTCATTTTTATATATATTCATATATAATTATATATATATATATGTGTGTGTATATATATAGTGTCGGGATGTCGAGATTTTCCCGATCCCAACTTTTTTCAAAAACAAAAATCCCGGTCCTGTCCCAACTTAGTCGGGATCGGGAAAAATTCCCGACTAGTCGATATTGCATGTGGCATATTATGTCAAAGGTGACGCAGAAAGTAGGTCCAATTTTGAGTAAGAATTCTAACTATTATTGACAAAGTTAAATTCGGTTGTGTGGAGCCACTATTTGGAACCACCAGAGTTTGAAGAACAATGGGCTTCTATGACGAATGAGTTCGAACTTGTCAATCATGAATGGTTTTCTCACATGTATGACCTACGAAGGTTTTTGATTCCTTCATATTTTAGAGATTTATTCATGGCTCGAATGCTTAGAACAACCTCACGTTCCGAAAGTGAGAATAATTTTTTTGGTGAATTTAGTAATCCACACTTTAGTTTGATTGAGTTCTTCATGCAATTTAAGAGTGCCATGGATGCACAACGTCACAACCAGGCTAAACTGGATTCTAGTTATGAGTGTTACATTCCTATTTTCAGGACTCCATTGGTATTTGGAAAACATGCGTACGATGTGTATTCAATCTTTATTTTCTATGAGGTTCAAAATGAGATTGGGTGTGAATGTTTTTCTTGTCGTGTGTTAAGCGTTATTGATGATGGAGGTAGGCTTTCTTATACCATTGATGAATGACCGTGACATGGTTTTAAGGTTATTATATCCAATGCTAATCATCACGAATCACGCCTCGTGCAGTTGCAAGTATTTTGAACGAATTGAATTAGTTGGTAGGCAAATTTTTGTTGCCTTCAAAGACTTGAAATTGACTTGCGTACCTTCCCATTTTGTTCAGAGTAGATGGTGTAAGAAAGGCCTTATTAAACCTTTGTTTGAAATCGCTAATTCCATATTTGAGCAGTGTGTGGGATTGGATGAGAAATTTTTAAGTTAACCGGTTGTGGTGTGACATTCATGAATGTGTTGCTATAGTTGAAAGCGATCCCTCATGTTTGAAGGAATTTGGTGCTCTAATAAAAAACCCAGAAGGAGCTGCTCCATGGGACCGATACGTTTGTAATTTCCATATTTATGTTTGTGTTTTTAATTAGTTTTGCTTGATCTTTACTTGGAAATTACACACTTTTGGTGTAATAGATTAGTTTGTTAAATTTTTGTAAATAGGTTAGATTAGACATATTCTGAGCTCAAACAGGTCTTGATCACTCGAAGTACAGTTGGTGAACCCAAAAAGTGGAAAGATGGTGCAAAAATTTGAAGACAAAAGGAGATCCTGAATTTTGGTCTATACTCAGTCGAGTATTAATACTCGATCGGGTATTAGGTTGGAACTTCAAATCGGATCAGATCCGAAGACAAGGGAACATGCCGGGAAGATTTCGGCCTCGATTTTATGTCTATACCCGATCGGGTAGACCAACATACCCGATCGGGTATGCCTTTAAGTTTCAAACGAAGATCGGTCGAGTATGGTCCGAATACCATTTTCTAAGCATACTCGACCGGGTATTAATATATACTCGATCGGGTATCCTTATGGAAAATAGCCTGAAACCGGTCGAGTATACCTCGGATCGAGTGTTACACACGTACTCGATCGGGTATCATGTATATACCCGATCGAGTACCCGAATCCCATCCCAAAAGCCTATAAATACACCTCCTTTCCTTCACAAAAAGGGATCCAATTCCATTGTACATCTAAGTTCAGTATAGAATAGTTCTTTCGGCATATTTTTCATCATGTTTAGTCTCCAAATGAGGAGCTAAACTCTTCCATCTTGGTTTTGCTACTTTGAAGCTTAATGAATTTGTAAGTTGTGAGTTATTTTCTTTAATCTTCTTCCTTGAATATTAATTCTTTCTTTCAAAATACTATCTCTATATCAAAGTTGGGGAGTGTTGCTAAGATGACAATTAGTTAACATCTTGACATTGGTTATAGTAATAGCTATTTCTTCCTCTATGTTAATATTGGGGAGTGTTACTAAGATGACAATTAGTTAACATCTTGATATTAATCATAGTAGGATTCATATTCTTTAATATTCTTCCTTGAGTATTAATTAATTCCTATTCATATTTCATGTTAATATATTAAACATTACTTAAAGTATCAACTAGTATTGTTTCTCATATTAATTATTACTAGAATCAATCGGTTAATACGCTTGTTATTAATCCGGTTCTTTCAACGGTAGTAAACTTGGAATATTAATGCATGCATCTCATGGTTAATATGCCAAGGGGAATTAATTATATTGATTGAACCAATAAACCGCTTGTGTTGAGGTTATCAATCTCAATCGTTTTCATCTTAAGTTTATTGCTACTATCAAGTTAATATACGGCGCTTGTTCTATATTGACTCGATAGTAAGTGATGGAGTAATGGGACTAGGCCCAGAGTTTAATCAGCCCAAGCCCCGAACTTGGACCCATGGATCCATGTCCACAACCTGGAGCCTGCCTGCCAGCCCTACGGGGAGCCTGCCAGTCCGGCCGACCTCCCAGCCCGGAAGAGTAACGATCAAACAATTAATGCGCTATTAATTATGTATTTAATTCCGTATTAATGTTGTAATTAATTAGTCATTATTATCGGTAACGGTTACGATTTGTATACGCCTATAAAAGGCGGGTTGTAATTCAGATTAGGGGAGACAATTTCTAGATGCTATTTCTGGCTAACTTTCCATATTCGTACTTTCCTAATTCTTGCTTGAGTGTCGTACGTAGCTTTCCTAAAAGCCTACGAGCGTCCTATTTTGGACCAACATTGGTGCTTTCATTGAGAGCCTCTATTGTCTCTCACATCACTTGAGTAGGAATCACCTAGGAAGATGGCCGGAATCTCGTCTCGACGTGACCATGTCTCAGTCCACACCGAGGAGTCCACCCGGTCTGGCCGCCAGCGTGCCCTCGACAACCATGCACAGGGCAGGAGGGCGGCGCGCCAAGGCGACCTTCGGAACCAATTATCAGGCCACGACAACCTAAGGGCGACGCTCAACCACACCCAAGGTGAGCGCTCGGTCCGCAGCCGACGGGGGGGAGGCCGACGTCATGCTCCGCGCATGGACCCGGCTCGACTCAATGCCGGGGTGGAATCCCTACAGGAGGCAACTCGGGTTCTGGGGACCTTGGCTCAAAATTTACAAAAGATGGTGTCTGGCGGAAACGTGGATGAGCCTGCCCGTCAACAGACGCCAGCGGACGTGGAGGTGTCCTCCAGGCGACGTCATGAGCGACGCTCTGGATCCAACCAAAACAGGGGGGAAGAAGTCTCCCATCGGCGGGGGGAAGAAGTCTCCCAGCAGCCTAGCCGACCCCATCGGCAGACAGGGAGGGGCGCCCAGCAGGGGCGCCCAACGCAGATGGAAGGAGGCGAGCCCTCTCGCCACTCTCACCGGGCGAGCAGTCGGACTGGCTCCACGGAGAGGCAAAACGTGGGGCCCCGACCTCACGTGCACGGACGACTTGGAGGTGCCGCCGGACATGCTCAGCCCCGCGCTAGAGCTGTCCGGCAGAACCCACCGCCGGCCGAGGTGGAAGATCTACGACAGCGCCTTGACGAGTTGAGAAGGAGGGTCGTCGGGGGGGAGCCCTACACGGCTGACCTCCGGATACCCGAACCCTTCACCCGGGCGGTCATGGATGCGCCGTTGCCGAGGGGCTACAAGCCCTGCGCCATTGAAGCATACAAGGGCGCTTCTGACCCCCAACATCATGTATCTCGATACCTTTCCTACATGGTCATGATGGGGTACGAGGACGCCATCCGATGCCGCGGTTTCTCCGCCACTTTGGATGGCCCGGCTCGTGAATGGTATGACTCTCTACCCGACGGGAGTATCACGAATTTTCGTGAGTTGGCTCAGCGCTTTCTCTTGAGGTTCGCGAGCTCCCGAGACGTCAAGAAAAACTTCAGCCACCTGTTCGGCCTAAAACAGGGGAAGAAGGAATCATTGTCGACCTTCCTAGCGAGGTGGAGGGCCGAGTCAGTCAAGGTTCAGGGCCTTGATGACAGGACCGGGGTGGCCATGCTCACAAACTCTATCCGATCGGGCGAGCTTTACAAAGATTTCGTCAGAAGTCCCCCCACCTCGTACGAGGAGGCGCTCGGTCGTGCCGACCGGCAAGCGGAGGCGGAGGACGCTTTGCAGAGGAAAAGAGATGAGGAAGAAGGTGCAAAAGAAGAAAAGAAGAAGGAAGTCGGTTCGGGTGCTGAGAAAGCTGACGGCAAAGCTAGCAACAAAAACAACAAGTACAAAGGTAACAAAAGTAGAGGTAAGGGCAAGGCGGACGTCCCGAGCGGACCGCTACAGCCCGTCAAGCAATTGACTCCACTTGCTCAGCCGGTCGGGGCCATCCTCGACTACGCGGAGGAGCAAGGTTTAGTCGACTTTCCAGAGGAGTGTGATGTGGTGACTGCCAAGCGCAACCACGACCAATATTGTCGATTCCATCGGAGAGCAGGGCATGACACAGATGATTGCGTCATTCTCCGGCGGCAAATTGAAGAACTCATCCAGAAAGGGTACCTGGGCCAATTCGTTGGCAAACAAGGAGGCATCCCGCAGAAGAGGAGCCTCACGTGGGAGAGGTCCGACCAAGCTACCACGTCAAAGGAGACACCGCCTGTCAAGAAGCGGGAGCTCGGCGCCTTCTCCGAGGAAGATGATGCCGACCTAGGGAACGACCCCCGGAAGTACCATCGATGTTCATTCATATTCGGGGGACCCCAGGGAGGCGACACATCTGGAGAGCGGAAGCAGTGGGCCCGAGCCCTATACGTCGGGGAGATAACCAGGGCTCCCGCCGACAAGAGGGTGAAGAGGGACCCCATCTTCTTCACCGATGCAGATTTGCCACCGATGCCTCCGCCGCACAGGGATTCCTTGGTCATCAAGGTTGAAATCAACAACACGATCGTCCACCAAGTCCTAATGGACAATGGGAGCTCCGTTAACATCATGTACTATGACACCTTCCAAGGTCTCGGGCTGGACCGAAAAGACTTGATCCCGGTGAGAACCCCACTCTCGGGATTCACTGGGGACTCCATTGAGTCGGAGGGCAACATAGTCCTCCCCGTGATGGTGGGCTCCGAGCCCTGCGTATCCAAGTTAGACGTCGAGTTTATCGTCGTACGCCTAACTTGTGCGCATAAGATCATCATGGGAAGGCCGGCCCTGGAAGACCTCAGATGTGTGATATCCCAGGAGCACCTATGCATGAAGTTTCCCACTCCGAATGGCGTCGGAGTCGCCAGGGGAGATCAGCGAATGGCGAGGAGCTGCTATCTGAAAGCTTGCAAACAAATCGGTCAAAAAGACTTGAGGGTCCACACTATCAACAGCAAAGCCATGAAGTATGAGGAGGGTCAGCTCCGCGCTGAACCCACCTCAGACGTGGAGGAGATCCAGATTGACCCCGAGAGGCCGGAGCGGAAGGTCAAGATCAGGACCGGGCTCCCGGCCGGCTTGAGGTAGAAGATTATCCAGGTACTTGTCCTTTTTAGCGTTGTCTTCGCGTGGGGACCGGAGGACATGCCTGGCCTTGACCGAAGCATCGCTGTCCATCGGCTGGCGGTCAATCCAACGGCGAAGCCCATCCAGCAGAAAAGAAGACACCTCTCAACCGAGAGGAGGGAATTCGTAAAGAAGGAGGTCAACATGCTCCTGAGTATCAAGCATATACGGGAGGTCTTGTACCCGGTCTGGCTGGCAAACGTGGTCCTCGCCCCAAAGCCGCCAACCTGGAGGATGTGTGTTGATTACACCGATCTCAACAAGGCATGTCCGATGGATCCATTCCCATTGCCTAACATCGACCAACTAGTCGATGGGACGGCCGGATCTGAGCTCCTTAGCTTCATGGACGCTTTTCGAGGATACCATCAGATTTTCATGCATGAAGAAGATGCGTAGAAGACCTCATTCGTCACCCCAGAGGGGATTTTTTGTTATCTTGTCATGGCCTTCGGGCTGAAGAACTCTGGGGCGACGTACACGAGGATGGTGGCCAAGGTATTCCGGAAGGTGCTCGGAAGGAACATGGAGGCGTATGTTGACGACATGATCGTCAAGAGCACCCGGGCGTCCGATCATGCAGAAGATTTGGCAGAGATCTTCTGGATCATGAAGGCAGTCCGTCTGCGCCCGAACCCAAAGAAATGTACCTTTGCCGTCCAAGGAGGCAAGTTCCTGGGGTACATGGTCACACGGAGGGGGATTGAGCCAAATCCTGAGAAGGTAAGGGCAATAATTGGCATGGAACCCCCGAGGTCAGTGAAAGAAGTCCAGATTCTCACCGGCCGGCTAGCAGCCCTCGGACGCTTCATGTCCAAGTCCGCCGAAAAGTCCCTACCCTTCTTCCAGGTCCTAAAGAAACAAAATGGTTTCGTCTGGAATGATGAGTGTCAACGAGCCTTCGACGACCTGAAGAAGTACCTCCTCTCTGAGCCTTTACTCAGCAAGCCGGAGAGGGGGGAGACGTTAATCCTTTATCTTGGGGTTTCCCAAGGCGCAATCAGTTCCGTGCTGGTTCGCGAGGAGGAAGGCGTTCAACGTCCCGTCTACTATGTGAGCAAGGCCCTCCAGAATGCTGAGCTCCGGTACACCCCGCTCGAGAAGACAATATATGCCGCCTACATCACCGCCAAGAAGTTGACACACTACTTCCAAGTGCACCCGATCAGAATCCTGTCGGACCAACCCCTAGGTGCTGCTCTGAGGGCGCCCGGCACAACCCGGGTAGTGAAGTGGTCGATGCTCCTCAACCAATATGAGGTTGACTTCCAGCCTCGGACGTCCATCAAAGGCCAGGCTCTGGCTGATTTCATTGTGGAATGCACGGCCCGAGAAGTGGCAGATAGGCAACAAGAGAGCAATGAACAATGGTGGACTCTAGCGACTGATGGGTCGGCAGGAGCCAAGGGATGCGGGGGCGGAATCGTCCTCATCTCACCCGAGGGATTCCGAGCCTACTATGCCTACCGCTATCTTTTCAAAGTCTCCAACAATGAGGTGGAGTACGAGGCCCTACTGTCTGGGCTACGATTGGCAGCCGCCATGGGAGCAGAGTGGATAACGGTGAAATGTGACTCCCGCCTGGTGGTTTCCCAGATCAAAGGTGAGTTCGAAGCGAAGGAAGAAAGAATGATGAAGTATCGAGATGTTGTTCGGGAGTTTCTCGGGTTGTTCAAGCAAGCAGAGTTGATCTGCATCCCGAGAAATTAAAACTCCGATGCAGACCTCCTCTCAAAGCTACCCAAGGGTTACCTGAACATATATCGAGAATTGCACGCATTGAGGAGACACTAGTGCAAAATCGTGAACCAGAGGCGCTTCAAATGGCTCACGTGCGGCGCTTTGAAGCGCCTCTAAAAAATGTGCCGCAAATCTCAATTGGAGGCGCTTTTTTGACTGGAAGCGCCTCTAATATTTAAAAAAAAAATCGGAATTTTGCGGCGCTTCTTATAGAAAAAGCGCCGCACGCGTGGCCCAAACAGAGGCGCTTCTGATGATTTTTTTTATTTAGAGGCGCTTCTGACGAAAAAAGCGCCTCCAAAATGTGCTACGTAAAATGAATTAGAGGCGCTTCTAACCTTAAAAACGCCTCCAAACTTGGCTCCGTATTCTGTTTTAGAGGCGCTTTTTTCACAAAATCGCCTCCAAATTTTATTATTATTTTTTATATATTTTTTTTAAAATACTATATAACCTGTTTTATTTACAGATCCATTGTCAACCAAAAAAACACATTCATTCATTCATAAAACCAGAATAACGATAAAATCGTTTCGCACAAATACAATTCAAAAGGTACAAATTTGTATCACAATATAATAAAACTACATTCAAGTTTGACTCAGTTCTAATGTCATAACACTTCATCTACAAAAAACCTAGCCCATACTTTTCTAATGTCATCAAACTCCTCCGTTGTATATGGCTTAGTTCTTGAATTCCAAACCTGAAAGTATATCTAGATGACGACCTCAAGCATATCAGCCTCACCGTCCATTGACGTCCTTCCCCTGCAACCAGTCGCCCGGTGTTGGGTGGATGACCTCCTGCGCTACATAGCCGACGGGACGCTCCCCGATAAAGAGGAGGAGGCAAGGTTAGTCCAGCGACGAGCTCCGGGCTACGTCATCTTGGATGGGAAGCTTTACAAGAGGTCCTACAATGGGACCTTGCTAAAGTGTTTACGCCCACATGAGGCGGAAATGATCGTCTCTGAACTCCATGGGGGCGTATGCTCCGCCCATCAGGGGGCAGGCACGTTAGCTAGGAAGGTCGTCCTCCAGGGGTACTTTTGGCCAACAATAATGAAGGATTGCGCTGACTATGCAAGGAAATGCGAGACATGCCAGAAGTTCCAGAAGAGCCCCGACCGACCAGCAACGATGTACACACCGATCAGCACCGCCCTTCCATTCACAAGATGGGGTGTCGACCTGGTCGGTCCCTTACCAATCGGGTCGGGAAACCGGAAGTTTGTCATCGTCGCAGTGGACTACTTTACGAAGTGGGTTGAGGCCGAGCCGCTTGCCAGCATCACACATCTCCAATGTAGGAAGTTCATATGGAAGAATATTTTCTGCCGGTTTGGAGTTCCCCTCCAAATAATCTCCGACAACGGAAGGCAGTTTGACTGCGAAGCCTTCCGACAATTCTGTGCAGAGTGGGGCGTAGAATCCAGCCGAGTTGCGGTCTGCTACCCCCAGGCAAATGGACAGGTGGAGAACACCAACCGGACGATCATCGATGGACTGCAAAAGAAGTTGGAGGCCCTCGGGACTGCCTGGGTGGAGGAGTTGAACAATATACTCTGGACCTTCAGAACAACCCCAAGGAAGGCAACAGGAGAGACCCCCTTTGCCTTGTGTTATGGCTTTGAGGCGAGGGCACCGTTCGAGGCCGTAGTTCCCAGCCGGCGAGTGGAAGAGTTTGAACCAGCCAGCAATGAGGAGAGGCTCCGAGCCGAGCTCCACCTCATTGAGGAAAGAAGAGACCGTGCCTTCATCAAAGCGGAAAACTATCGACGACAAGTCAAGGCGTACCAAGACAGCCGAGCCCGACCCCGGAGTTTTGACGTCGGTGATTATGTCCTAAGACGTAGGAAGGCCAGCAGGCCGACAGAGGGAGGTAAGCTCTCCGTCAAGTGGGAAGGCCCTTACGTGGTTGACGCAGTGATCGGCCCTGGGACATACAAGTTGAAGACAACAACAGGCCGGTTGGTAGACCGCGTCTGGAATACCGAGCACCTGATGAAGTTTTACCAGTAGAAAATCGAAGTTTCACTTTTCTTTGTAAACTCCTGTGCTCCGAGCACGGGATTACAATTTGTAATTCTTCATGTGGTCCGCCCACATCATGAATTCAATATACTTTGCTAGCGATATCTTTTCATCAAAAGAAGTCCGACCTCACTTAGCAATAAAGGGCGGCGGCAAAAAAAAAGGTACTATGCCCCCCCTCGGTGTTTGGCCGACCTCGGCCAGGCTCTTTAACCGAAAATAGCCAAGCGATTTTCAAGAATCCGGGCAATTTTCTAAAGTAAAGAGCTAGCCGCGACAGTCGAGGTGATGGTAGGGCCGACCTCCGGGTCGAGGGTACTCAGGATGCTGACCTCCGGGTCTTTTCGAGTGCTCACCGCCTAACATCGCTGGCCAAGCAGCTCGCACTCTCGTCATCCCTGAGTTGGCGGTGCGGGTTCGTTCTGGTGGATCATGCAGGGTCCGCCCCAGTTGTTTGGCTATCCATGCGGGAGTAACCAGATTATTCCCCAAGTCCGGGCAAACTGGATGGGTTAAAGTGACAGTAGGACTGACCCCCGGGTCATGAACGTTCAGGATACCGACCTAAGGGTCTTCCTCGTCGGTTCAATGTCCGACCTCGCTGGCCAAACAAGTCGCTTATTTGTTGATTCCATATCAATAGCGAACAGATCACTTCTATCCAACTAGGAGGGGCACGGATAGGCTCGGCCACGCCAGCCTAACCGCCCCCCGGGAGGTTAGAGAAGCCAGATCCCCGAATAAATTGCTAAGTATTCGTAATGCAAAGTATAGAAAAGGAAACATATGAATTAAAAGGTAATTATCATTCGAATTTTACATATGGTGACTACAAGCAACAAAAAAAAAGGTGCAACAGTCATGGCCGGATGTTCCCATGGCCATCAAGTACAATGATCCAGACACGGGAATTACTAGAAAGCTTAAGGAACTCTCCCAGAATCTGAAAGTCAACTTAGTCATCGCCATGGTCAGTCCACTCTTGGCCGTCTCTCAGGTACTATGCCACCATCAACTGGCGACTGACGCCCAAGTACTATGTCGCAATCAACTTACATTGTTGGGCACTCCTGAGGGAAAGCCTTGACCGCCATTTCCGCGATAGGGGCGTTTGCCGCCTTACATGCTTCGAAGTCCGAACTGGAAGGTAGGCTCCCCGCCGTGGGGCTCTCTCGTCCTCATGATCCTTCACACGTTCGGGGATCTCCGTGAGGGCATGAGAACCCGCAATTGCCTTGGTGCTTGCCGCCGTGAACAAAATCTTCAGCAGGTCATCCCGAGCGTTGAGACCCTACTGACAACAGAAAGTTATCATCATAATATTAAAAAAAACGAAAGTGAATCGGTAAGGGTGAGGTCAGCCTCTCTCTTGTCGATTCCCCTCTTCACGAAGCTCCCATATGGAGTACATGGGAGGTAGGGTTTTCACCATTATCGATCAATGTTCCCGGCACGTCCAACCTACATAAGACGATGGCATCGGACCACAACCAGCAAGGCACAATCACCCGACATGTGATGCAGACGCTGACCCTATGCTTGGCCACCAATCCATGCAGGTTGCGCCGGACAGTTGAATTCCAGACCCACATACCAGATCTGCCGGAGTTCAGGACGACACCCGGGCAGCCACGGATGTACAGTGGACTGGGGAGTCACCAGCCTGATAGAAGGTCAAGGTTCTAAGTTTGCAAGGGTCCCGCATTGACGGGCATTCAGCCGGAAGGGCCCTGCAGCCACAGAAGCCCGGACGCCTGCCTGAAGCGTCGCGCCACAAACGGCCAACAACAAGCTGGGAGGACGGCGGTGCTGGACCCCTGTGCGTGCCTGGTCTCCGTCAGTGCAAAGCAAGAAGAAGAGAAGATGGTGGCAGCACCTTGCCGCCCGGAGGAAGGAGCACCCAGACGACCGCCGGACAACGCGGAACCCCGGGGAATTGTGGCTCCAGCCTGGCCCGTCGCTTTCAAATCCAAAGTGCATAGCGGTGGCCGGCTGGCCGCCTGACCTGGACGGTTTGTGGACCGACGCCGGAAGCCGGCCGGCTCGAGCCTGTCGCCGTCGGCCGTTGCGGAAAAACCGCCGGCTGGTGGAGAGCCCGACGAGGCAGGGAGGTCAAGGCCACATACGGCGGTCCACGTTGGGTTTACTACGTTGCGGTGCTGGGACGGCTAGGAGAAGACGCACGCACGCAGGGGTCCAGGAGAGAGAGTAAAAAGAAAAGAAAGGAAAGAAAAAGAAAAGGAAAGAAAAGAAAAGAAAGGAAGAAAAGAAAAGAAAGGAAAAGAAAAAAAAGGAAAGAAAAGAAGAGGAAAGAAAAGAAAGGGAAGGAATTTATTTGGAGCCTTTTTTGGGAGCCTGATTTAATTTGGGAATTTCCATAAACTCTGGGATTCCCATAATCCACAATTATGGCTCCCTGATATGTGAATATTTTTAAATCGGCAGCTGACTTAAACTACTCCCTCTTAGCCGAGTCTACTACTCGACTAAGGGAGTGGGGGACTCAAGATGGGGTTATGGGACTAGGCCCAGAGCCTAATCAGCCCAGGCCCCGAACTTGGACCAGCGTGCCCAAGCCCAGCAACCCAGAGCTCGAGTCAGCCCAACCAACCAGGGCAATCAAGGAGCGGAAGCCCAACTAGGAGCCTGCGGTCCAGCCTACCCGGGAGCCTGCGGTCCAGCCCAACTGGGAGCCTGCGGTCCAGCCTACCCGGGAGCCTGCCTTATAGCCCAGTGGGGAGCCTGCCTTCCAGCCTAGCCAGGAGCCTGCCGACCACCAGCCCAGCTGGGAGCCTGCGGTCCAGCCCAGCTGGGAGCCTGCGGTCCAGCCCAGGCGGGAGCCTGCGGTCCAGCCCAGGTGCGAGCCTGCCCCCAGCCCAATGGGGAGCCTGCCTTCCAGCCTACCCGGGAGCCTGCCTTCCAGCCTACCCGGGAGCCTGCCTCCAGCCCGGTCTGAAGCCTTCCTCCAGCCTAGCGGGAAGCCCACCGTCCAGTCCAGCAGGAGGGAGCTCAAGCGTCCAGCCTGCCAGCCAGGCTGACCTGCCAGCCAGGAAGAGTAACGGCCAACAATCAATGCGCTACTTAATTATGTGTTTAATTCCGTATTAATGTTGTAATTAATTTAGTCATTATTATGTTCGGTAGTTACCATTTGTAATCGCCTATAAAAGGCAATTCGAATTTCAAATACAGATATGCTATTTCTGGCTAACTTTCCATATTCGTACTTTCCTAATTCTTGCTTGAGTGTCGTACGTAGCTTTCCTAAAAGCCTACGAGCGTCCTATTTTGGACCAACAGTAAGTTTTATTAATGAACGCATCTCGTTATTAATAACTACCCTCGATGAACTGGATATACTCCTCGATTGAGTATTCGAGAGGAAGATAGTTAAAGATATAACCGGGATCGACGGACATTTCATTAAGTGGATAAAATCAAAAACCAAGTCCTCATCTCATTGAATTAAACTCATATACGTTGTTTATCTTAGTGTTTTTAAACCAAACAAATCTAAACCCCCCCTTGTTACTATTTATATAAAAGAAAAGTATTCCTTTCCCTGTGGATACGAACTTTACTTCGTTATACTACGTATATTCGTTGTATTGTAATTATTTTGAATGCACCTAACGACAAGTGCACGTCAGGGACAAATGAGAGTACTTCTCTTACATCCTCCAAAGATGTTGTTATTCAATCTTATTATGGATGTACTGCATCAACGGAAGCACATGTTCTTCCACCACAACTTGCAAGGAGCAAGGTATCTAGACGCCGAATTAAAGGACCGAAGGAGGTGTCAATTGAAGAAAAAAAAAGCCCAAAAAGGATGTGCAGGACTCGTAATCAAATGTGTCAGAAATTGTCCATCAAACGTTTGTGATTGAATATGTTGTCATGTCGTAATGTTTTTGTTTTAGTGTTTCTTAGCAATTTCAAAATTTTAATGGAAGTTTATTTGTTTTCCATATCATCAACCGTACTATGTTGTATATACGTGTATACGTGTTTGGATACTAAAAATTGTTTTAGACCACATCATCTAGATAAATCATCGTGCATTCATGCTAAATACAGTTTGTTTCATTTTTTCCAACACATACTTCACTGGGTAGATATATTTGATTGTTGTATATTACTTCTATGTCGTCGTTTTTATTACACTATATACATTGTTTAATTCTATATACTTTATTCATAGTGCAATGCGTTTTTTGAATTTTTTGTTTCAAATTCTGCATACCATTTAAGACTCACGTGCGCAAAATGAAGTTGAAATGATATTATATAGGGAATTGCTCTAATAAAAATCCACCAAACATAACAATACAATGCATTTTTACAGGGAAGTTGCCAATAGAATTCATCATAACAAAACATTAACATATTTACAAACAAGTCAACGAAATCCATCATAAAAACATTAATATGTTCATTATCCCGGAAATTAAAACCAGTGCTCACTTAGTATGGCCTTTTCCTCCAATTCTTGCTTTTTTTCCTTGTCTTTGGAAAACTCATGTGCTCTTGTTATGTTTTCCATTCTCTTTTCACTTATTTCTGCAGTCACTATTTCTATCTCATACTTCACTCTGAGTGCTGCAACTTGCTTCTTATCGTCTTTCTTCAGCCCACTGTCCCATTCTTATCTTTGTACTTATCATCCATTAAGACTTTTGAAGGGAATGAGTCCAGAATATCCATTCTTCGTGTCTTAACATTAAAGCATATCACATACGCTTCTTCTTTTTTGCACAATTGGCAAATCTCCTTTTCAGTGGTAAGTCGAGAAGCCCATCCTCGGGTTCTCGCTCAGGTAAATTGGCAATAAACACCCTAGGTAGACGGGTGCCTCCGGTATTGTGTGTTTTTTGGTGTTTTTACTTGCTTCATCCCTTTCCCCACTTTGCTTTTGCTACTGACCTTGGTCTGGCTGTCAGTTGTAACTGACGACTCCCAGGTGTGTTCTCTTTACCTTCGTGTGTGAAGTTGGTCTGCATGAGTGTTTTCTGTCCCTGCATGTTTAGATCCATGATTCGTATTGGTTTTGTGTTTGCGGGATTGAGGTTTTGAACTTGTATTCCGTGTTTCTGTCTCCCTTGCGTGTTTATCTCTACTTTACTGCCCTTTTGTGCTTACTTGGTACCCTTGTGAATTGGGATTTTTTGCCTCTGTGATTCGGCACCTGAGGTTAGGACTGACAGATTCCCTACCAGTCACTCTAGTGGCCTTCGGATCTGTGTGGCCTGTCAGCCCGCAGTCAGGTACACTGGTGAACCCTAGCTCCTTGGTTCTCTGTCTCTCTGTTTGCAATTTTTTCATTTACCTTGTCTTCTGCAACTGATTTTTCAGTGTTATCCTTATTCTGTTCACCCTTATGTCTGTCCCTATGTCTGCCAATATGTATGGTATGTTACCTTTTAATGGGAAAACTGATTTTGACATTTGGAAACAAAAGATCAAATGTGTTTTAATCCAGCAAAAGGTTTTCAGAGCTGTAAGTGAACTTTATTTGGATTCTGATGATAGTGCTAAGAAAGCTGAAATGAATGAAACTGCCTGCTCTACTATATATCTTAACCTATCTGACTCTGTGCTTAGAAAGGTTGGTATTTTAGATTCTGCTAAAAAGTTGTGGGATAAGTTAGATGAGCTTTATACTGACACCTCTCTGCCTGGTAAACTGTTTTTGCTTGAAAAGTTCTTTCAGTTTAGGCTAGACCTAACCAAAGACATTGATGAAAACTTGGATATTTTTAATAAGTTGATCCAGAACATTAAACAATCTGGTGATAAACATATTGATGATTATACTGCTGTTGTGTTGCTTAATGCTATTCCTGATTCTTATAATGATGTTAAATCTGCTATTAAATATGGTAGAGATGATGTCACTCTTGATATTGTTGTGAATGGCCTTAAGAGTAAAGAACTTGACCTTAAACATAATAGGAGTATCTCTAGTCAAGGATTCGGGTGAGGCTATGTTTGTGAGGGGTAGATCTAAGAGTAGGTCTAAGAATCAGAAACAGGATGCCCAAGCTAAAAATAGTAACCCAAATGGTAAAAAGAGGAATAAGTCTAGAAAACGTGTGTGCTACAACTGTGGCAATTCTAGGCACTTTATAAAGGACTGTCCCCATCCCAAGAAACCTGAGCAGGCTAGTGTATCTATAGAGAGAGATGACCTTGGTGAGATTCTCATGGTGTGTGACCATGTTAATTTTGTTCGTAATACCTTGACTGAGCATGAATGGTTAATTGATTCTGGTTGTACCTATCATATGACTCCTTTTAGGGATTTGTTTTCCAAAAATGAGAAATGTGATATGGGTTATGTTTCCTTGGCTGATAATAAGAGATGCAATGTTTTGGGTGTTGGTGATATATGTCTCAAGTTTTCTTGTGGCTCTGTGTTTACTCTTAAGAATGTGAGGCATGTCCCTGATTTGTGTCACAACTTGTTATCTGTTGCTGCCTTGGAGGGTAGTGGATTAGAGGGAAAGTGGGGGAATGGTTGTATGAAATTTTTGAAAAATTCTCTGGTGTTGTTTAAAGCTGAGAAGGTGAACAACCTTTATGTGTGTCATGCTAAACCTTATATTGACACTGTGAATGCTGTGAATGTTGTGCATACTGATAAAACCTTGTTGTGGCATAATAGACTAGGGCATATGAGTAATAAAGGTTTAAGGATCATGCATAAACATGGTTACTTTGGTAAAGACTCTGTGAACTCTTTGACTTTCTGTGAATCATGTGTGCTTGGTAAACAACATAGAGTCCAGTTCCCTCTATCCTCTTATCCTAATATGACAAAGTGCTCCTCTGTGCTTGAATATGTGCATGCTGATTTTTGGGGTCCTGGCAGTGTTCCCACACATGGAGGGGAAACGGTATTTCTTGTCCTTAATTGATGATTTCTCTAGGAAAGTGTGGGTGTACCTTCTAGAACATAAGTCTGATGTTTGTGAGAAGTTTAAGGCCTGGAAGTTACTTGTAGAAAATCAAACTGGACAGAATGTTAAGACCCTTAGGACTGATAATGGCCTAGAGTTCTGTAACCATGAGCTTGACCAACTGTGTGCCACTTCAGGCATTAGGAGACATAAGACTGTGCCCTACATCCCCCAACAGAATGGGGTGGCTGAAAGGATGAATAGAACCCTTCTTGACAAGGTTAGAAGTATGTTGTCTACCTCAGGTTTACCTAAGACGTTTTGGGGTGAAGCAGTTACCACTGCCACCTATCTGATTAATAGATCTCCCTCTGTTCCCATAGGGGGTCAATGCCCTGAAGTTAAGTTTACTAGTGGGCCTCTTGACCTAACAAACCTTAGGGTCTTTGGGTGTGCTGCCTATGTTAATCAGAAAACTGATAAGTTAGATCCTAGATCCAAAAAGTGTGTTTTCTTGGGTTATCCTGATGGGGTAAAGGGATATAGGTTGTGGGATAGAAGTGTGCCTGGTTTTAAGGTGGTTATAAGTAGGGATGTAATTTTCAATGAGTTTGATTTCCCTTGCTTGCTTAAACCTGTTTCTGAGCATGAACCTGAGAGGACACCTGTTGAGGTGGAGCCTCAGGCCCCTTTTGTACCTACTATTCCTTATGTTATGTATGACACTCCTCCTGTTGTACCTGTCATCCCTTCTGATGTGCATGTTAATACTTCTGCTGATACTGCTACCTCCAGTGAGGTGGAGTTCAATACTCAAGATGACCATGTGCATAATGATGCTCTGTCTGGTGAAACCAATGTATTTGATGATTCTGCTGAGGATGATAATGTTGATTTGCATGACTACCAACTTGTTAGGGATAGGGGTAGAAGAACCATTAAGAGAAAATCTGATACTTTGTCTGACTATGCTTTTACTGCGTGTGATATATCTGATTTTTCTTTTACTGTGTTTGAGGCCCTAGACCTAAATGAACCTAAGACCAATAGTGAAGCTATAAGGTCCAGAGAGTCTCAGAGATGGCTTGAGGCCATGAAAAGTGAGATGGACTCTCTAAGAGTGAACCAGACTTGGACCCTTGTTCCTAGACCTAATGCCAGCTCAGTGGTTGAGTGCAAGTGGCTGTTTAAGGTCAAGGAAGAACCGGGTAATAACATTAGGTATAAGGCCAGGTTAGTTGCCAAGGGGTTTACTCAAAAAGAGGGGGTAGATTATGCAGAAATCTTTGCTCCTGTAGTTAAGTTTGCTACTGTTAGAATCATGTTGGCTTTGGTTGCTCACCATGACTGGGAGATGAAACAAATGGATGTCACCACTGCATTTCTGCATGGTGAATTGGATAAGAAAATTTACATGACTCAACCTGAGGGCTTTGTGGATCCCAAGAGGAGTGACCATGTCTGTCTGCTTAGGAAGGCCTTGTATGGCCTGAATCAATCCCCTAGGCAGTGGAATATTAGGTTTGACAAGTGTATGCAGTCTATGAAATTTGTGAAATCTGCCTGTGATCATTATCTTTATTTCAAGAATACTAATTCTGTTCTTGTGTTCTTGTTAATCTATGTGGATGACATGTTGATTATTAGCCCTTGTCTTAAATCTGTTATATCTGTTCAAAAATGTCTTTGTGAGAATTTTGCTATGAAAGATCTTGGTGATGCCAAGAGGATACTTGGGATTAACATTATTAGGGACAGGAGCAAGCATACTCTTGTCCTAAATCAGATTTCTTATGTTGAGAAGGTTTTGAGTAAGTTTAATATGTCTTCTGCTGTACATGTGCATGTCCCTTTTGCCTCTCATTTTGTACTAAGTAAGAATCAGTCTCCTAAGACTGCTTTTGAAATTGAGCTTATGAAGTCTGTTCCTTACTCTAACGCTATAGGTTCTGTGATGTATCTGATGGTTAGTTCTAGACCTGATATTGCCTATGATGTGAGTTGTTTGAGTAGGTTTATGTCTAATCCAGGTATGCCTCATTGGAATGCTTTGAAATGGCTTTTGAGATACTTGAAATTTTCTGCAAATCATGGTTTGATTTTTACTAAGTGTACTGAAGGTGTGAAACTGAGTGGTTATGTTGATTCTTACTATGCTAATGATAAAGACAATAGGAAATCTACCACTTCCTATGTGTTTACTTTGTGTGGTTCTTGTATTAGTTGGAAATCTCAGTTACAACCAATTGTTGCCATATCAACCACTGAAGCTGAGTATGTTGCAGCTACAGAAGCCTTCAAGGAAGCCATCTGGTTAAGACGTCTTGTTACTAAAATAGGTTTTCTTAAACAGGATGTTACTATGTTTTCTGATAGTCGGTCTGCTATCCAGCTTTGCAAAAACCCTGTTTTTCATGATAGAACCAAACACATTGATGTGAGGTTCCACTTTATTCGTGATGTTTTAGATGTAGGTAAGGTGAAGTTGTGCAAGATACCCTCAGAGTTCAACCCTGCAGATATGGGGACGAAGTGTCTATCTGCTGAAAAACTATTGTCTTGTATACGAATTTTAAATTTGGACTGCGGTTAACTCTGTTTGCAGCTTTTGGGTATGATGGAGGGTAGATTCTTGAAAGCGTAGTGCTTGAGAGAATCTGCTCTCATGGTTAGGGAGAGTACCTTGGGTACTTCTCCAATTTCCTTTTGGGAGTATTTTGTGTATCTCCAATTTGTTTGCCAGTTATGTCTTTAGGATATCACTGGTGACCCATCGATGATGAACCACGTGCTCATGTTACTTTCTGGAACCCTCATTTAGGGTTTCCCCTGCAGCCCGGGTACTTAAGACCCTCTTCGTCTTCTCTTGACGCTGAGGTCTTCGGTTAGAAAGAGAGTGAGGTTAGAGAGAGTAGAGAGAGAGACTCCATGTCTCTTCTCCTTCCGGTCCTTCTGTGGTCATCTCTCTCTGTGCTTCCTCTTTTCTGACCTTTGGCGTGCGTTGAGATGGCTGGGCTGGTCTGAGTGTAATTGTCCCTTCCGGTGGTGCTTGGTTGTGTGTGCTGTATGAGTGTGATCTGAGCTGGAGAGGTGAAAACCTACAATAGGAATAAAAGAAAAAAGCCAATGAGTTCCCTGATTCATTTGGTCAAAAAGTCAAATTGTAGTCAAATCGGCCAAAAAATGGTTGATAGGCTCCTAACCAAACACCTCCAATGTACAATAGCAACATACTTCGTATTACATTTAATACATTTCAAAGTACATAATGGGCGGCAATATATTACGTAGTACATTTCATCCCACTACCGTAGCCAATTCATAAATTTGAAGTGCATATTTTCATTTTTACCCCTCTTTTTGGGGCGACAATTTTGACTCCAAAACTTGTAGCAGACTTTGCTACTTTATACGAGTATAATATAAAGATACGGAGTACTAATTTACCTACCATGAATTGCACCAAAGTCATGGAGCAAAGACTAGACTAGAAGAGTTCTGGTCCAAGGACAAAAATAGAAGACTATGATATAAGATTGTAGGGGTGAGCACCAATCCAAGTCGAGTTTTGTACTTTTGACCTTATTAAAAGTACAAAACTTTGCCCCACAAGCATTAAATAAGTCATAAATTATGAAGATAATAATTATTGTTTATTTGAGCACCTTATCTATGTTTTAGTCTCGTTCAAATAATTTCATTCTTAATTTACAATCTAGCTTTAAGCGGTTTCAAATTGCAGTTGAAGTCGAGTTGCGGTTATTACGGCCACTACAAAGCTTAGCTTATTGCGGCTGATGCGGTGTGAATTAATTCTTCACTAGAACGAAATAAGAAAAAAAACTCCGTATAATTTAGTATTGCGGCCCTAATGCGGGTCTCGTCGCGCTTGCGTTGCGGCTTTTTCTAGTGCATTCTCACTCCCATTGTGGCCGCATGACCGCAATATTGTGGCCGCATCATGTGTTGTGGTCCGCAATTAAATCTTTGATCCTCACCCTAAGTTTGGTGCATTAGGAGTTAGTACAATTACAAAGTTGAATAAGTTTATATGTTTAATATTAAATTGATAAAATAAAAATAAAATAAGAACAAATTCAAATGCAACAATTTGTAGATGATAATAGAAAAGTGAGACAATCTTTGTGGGCATAGAAAATACTCCCAGCATTACCAGCTAGCTCGTATGGGAGTAGACATTGTTGTCGTCGGCTATCTCCCACACTTTAGCAGCGCCTATATCGTACACCCGGGTGTATATGTACATGACGGCACCAAAGTTGTTGTGTGCCTCAAAATAATTTCAATACTAACACTTATACGTATTATAGTGTTGTAGAGTTCGTATCCGCAGGGAAATGAATAATTCTCTTTTTATGAACTAGTAATTAAAGGGGGTTTTTGGGTTGAATGATTTAATTTAATTAAAAACTAAGATGAACAACTTATATGTAATTTAATTCAAAGATAAAAAGAAATTGGCTTTGCTACTTTCCACTTGTTGATATATTTAGTCGATCCTTGTTATATCTATAACTTATCCCCTCTCGAATACTCAATCGAGGAGTATATCCAATTCATCGAGGGTAGTTATTAACAACGACCGTTCATTAATAACCCTTACTATTAATCAAGGAATTTTATCAATTCAAGACCCGAAAGATAGATTAATTATCAATTCAGGACCCGAAAGATGAAACATATCAGTATAGGACCCGAATGATGGAAAACTATCAATTTAGGACCTAACGTTTCATAGGTTTTGATTTATTTAATTTTTTATTAATTCCATTACTAATTTTTGATAAAAAATTTTCACAAAAGTTTATTAGTTTAATAAAATGAAATAATATTTAAAATTTTTTAATAAAAAAAATTATGACAACTTAGGTCCTAGTTTAATAGTTTTCAATCATTCAGGTTCTAAATTGATAGTTTTTCATCATTCGGGTCCTATATCGATGCATTTTATCTTTCAGGTCCCGAATTGATAATTAATCTATCTTTCGGGTCCTGAATTGATAAAATTCCATTAATCAAATATAGAACAACGCCTTATACCCATTTAATAGTAGCATTTAATCTTGCTAACTCCTTGATGAAATCAATTGAGATTGGTAACCTCAACACAACGGTTTGGGTTTAACCAACAAAATTAATCCCTCTTAAGTTTATTAACCACGACCGTGCATTAATAAACCGAAGTTACTTGTGAAACCATCAACGATTAACCATCGGTTCGTTGATCGTTTCTAGTAATAATTAATATTGAGATGTTGACTAATTGTCATCTTAGCAACACTCCCCAACATTAATATAGAAATAGATTAAGGGAAAAATTAATATTTTAGGAGAGAAGTTAAGAAAATAACTCACAACTTTAACAATCAACGAGCTTCAAGAACAAAACCAAGAAATGGAAGTTTAGCTCCTCATTTGGAAACTAAACATGCTAGAAAAATATAAGGAAAATACTATTCTAAGTTGAGCTTAAGTATATGGAAGAAGGGATGATGAAAAGTGAAGGAAAATGGGGTTATTTATAGGTGTTTTCAACACCTATGGCCGGATACCTGGCCGGGTATTTGACATACCCGACCGGGTATTCGTCAAATCAAATCTTTTTCCCACGTTTTTGTGTTCTTCTGCACGTTTTTCTGTCTGAAATCACTTCATACCCGACCGGGTATATGGAATACCCGACCGGGTATTTGATATAATTTCCCAGAAGCTTCCTCTTTCACTTCATACCCGGCCGGGTAAAGGCCATACCCGACCGGGTTTTGCACAAAACTCAGGTTTCTTCATCCTTACCTTTTTGCTTCCAAACTGACGTGCACTTGTCGTGAGGTGCACTCAAATTAATTAATCAATACAACACTAATACATAGTATCGTGAAGTAAGGTTCGTATCCACAGGGAAAGGAATACTTTTCTCTTTTATCAATAGTAACAAGGGGGGTTTTAAGTTTGATTTGATAGAATTTAATTAACACTAAGATAAACAACCTATATGAGTTTAATTTAATGAGATGAGGACTTGGTTTTGCTTTTATCCACTTAATGAAATGTTCGTCGATCCCGGTTATATCTTTAACTATCTTCCTCTCGAATACTCAATCGAGGAGTATATCCAGTTCATCGAGGGTAGTTATTAATAACGAGACACGTTCATTAATAAAACTTACTACCGAGTCAATATAGAACACGCGCCGTATATTAACACGATAGTAGCAATAAACTTGAGATGAAAACGATTGAGATTGATAACCTCAACACAAGCGGTTTATTGGTTTAATCAATATAATTAATTCCCCTTAGATTATTAATCATGAGACGCATGCATTAACAATCCAAGTTTACTACCGTTGAAAGAACCGAATTAATAACAAACGTATTAATCGATTGATTCTAGTAATAATTAATATATGAAACAAAACTAGTTGATCCTTTAAGTAATGTTCAAAATATTAATATGAAATATGAATAGGAATTAATTAATACTCAAGGAAGAATATTAAAGAGTATGAATCCTACTATAGTTAATATCAAGATGTTAACTAATTGTCATCTTAGTAATCCGCCACGTTCTGATGATCTTCGCACGTTGTTTTGTCCCGGGTCACATCTGACTCGACCGGGTCAAGTAGGGGACCCGACCGAGTCCAGTGACTTTCTTGGCAATTTCGTCTGTTAAATCATACCCGACCGGGTGGGGGTTTCTACCTGGTCGGGTTTTACTCCTGGGCAGTCAAATTTCTTGTTTTCTTCTCTTCAAATTCTTCCTTTCCAACACCACAAATCCTAACTATACTGATGGAGTATATGGGTCTAGGCCCCAGGACCCACATACTCAGAAGAACGGAAAGCACAGCCGCTACGCGGTGCCCTCGTCGGCCGAAGAAGGACCAACTCAGAATATGATCCTGAAGCCAAGGAACCAGGGTGTCCTCATCGGCCGTGCCCTCGTCGGCCAAGACCCTCGTCGACCACAGAGGTCTCACAGAACCGGATTTTACACTTATTCATTTATATAGCCCACCAGTACGTGGTTTTGTATTCGGCCCAATAGCGGTCCAGTTGTAAATGGGCCTCCCAAACCCAAGGCTTGGGAGCCCAGCCCGTATTTTTCCTATAAATACTTCCTCTGGAGGTAGTTATAGGGGTTACAAAATCATTCTATCGAAGCATTACTTGCACTTCTCTCTCTAGCTCTCACTTCTCTCTAGACTTATATAGTCCATCATTTGGTGCTCTCGTTGAGAGCTAGAACAATCAAGTTAGTCTCCTTCGTCGCTACCAAGCACAGCTAACTGATAATGGGAAGAACTAAGTCAAACTGTAACCTCCTCGGCAAAGCCATCCCTGAGGCCCAAGAGCATCAGGAACACGAGGAGGACGCAACGGCCGACAAGGCCGCCGAGGGAGACGTCTTCCAGGAAGCCATCGGCCTCACCGCTGACCTGCGCACCAAACTTAACGGCGTCGCCCCATACGCCCACATCAGCTTGGACAAGAAGCGCGCATAAAAGGGTGATAACGTCTCTGGGCAACCGGCTTCTCCTGCCGTTGACCTTCAGCTCGAAGCCGCTCTCTTGGCCATCATCGCCAGCCTGGCCCAGAACCCCACTGTCCTCAGCGCACTCATGCCAAGGACTGGGGAGAACACTACACCACCTCCTCAGCCCCAGCCGTTGGCCATCAAGCTGGGCAACGACGAAGGGGTGGTGCCCCAGGACACGTCGTCATCCCACTCCCACCCTGCTTCCCCACTTCGAGCTGGACCGGCCCCAGCGCGTGGAAAAGTCTCAGCCTTAAATAGGCTAGGTGACACACGTCGTCGGCCTGCTTCGGAGAGGATTGCGGGACGGATTGGTGAACGTGAGCCTGGTTGACCAAGGGAAAGCTTGGGGTCCGTATCCCGGACAGCGGATCAGCCCCGCCTGGAAAAAGGCAAAGGAACATTGCACGAGGACAATGCGCGTCATCGAATCAACACGACTCAAGAAGCTCGCGTGCGCAACCAGCAAGGTGCCACTACGGCCGCTAAGGACCCTCGTGACGAGGTCATCGCCCAGCTGGAAAGGAGACTGGCCCAGATGGAGGCTAGACAATCGGCCACCATCCCTACGGCCAACTCATCCGAGGGTCCAGGTTACCACGCGCTCATGCTTAAGGTCAGCGCCCTGGAGAGGGAGCTGGCCAACAGACGTGGTGACCCCATCATCCAAATTAGAACAAAAACTCCCTTCACCACGAGGGTGCTCTCGGCCCCAATACCCGAGAAGTTCCGAGGGAACGCCATCAAACCCTATGATGGCCGCTCTGACTCTCAAGAGCACTTCAGCCGCTATCAAAACAACATGATGATGGTGAACGCATCAGATGAATACCTCTGTCGTTGGTTCCTTTCCACTCTTGAAGGGCCAGCGTACGAGTGGTTCAACGCGCTCCCCGAAGGAAGCATAGATTCGTGGCAGGATCTTGCCCAACGCTTCCTCACCCACTTCGTCGGAAGGAAGCGCGTGAGAAAACATTTCTCCCACCTTCTCTCCATCAAGCAGCAACACGATGAATCACTTCGGTCTTTCATCGATCGATGGACGAAGGAGACAGACGAGGTCGAAGGTGCCGATGAGCGCACCCTCCTTGTCCTCTTCCAAGGTGTTCTCCGCAGCAGCCCCTATGCAAGGAGCCTCATCACTGACCCGCCGAGGTCATACACCAAGGCACTCCAACGAGGGAGCTTGTACGCTGACGCCGATGAGCTCCACTCCCGCAAGAAGGATGTAGGCCAACCATCAAAGAGGTCAGACGAGGCGTCGGCTCCAAACGCATCCTCGACCGGGGGCCATGCCCGCCGAAACCGGAAGGAGCGCCCATGGCAGCCGAGGACGGACGTCCCAAGGACTACGCTCACGCACTCGGTGGATACCATCTTCGACTATGCGGAGGAGCAAGGTCTCATCCCTAAAGATCCCCGGTCGGCCACAGAAGTCTACGCCGTCCACCAGGGTGGCACTTATTGTCGTTACCACAAGAATACCTCTCACAATACAGACGACTGCTTCGCGCTGAAGAAAGCCATTGAGCGCTTGATTCAACGGGGTGAACTCCACCAATTTGTCAAAGTTACCCCAAGGAACTCCACCGACAATCAGGAAGGGGATACCTCAACGAAGAAGCATGACATTGGGAAGCAAAGCGATGACGAGGACTTCGAGGAGCCCCAACTGAACAAGCGTCACATCCGTTGACCGCGTCCTTCCTCGAAGGGACGCACGGCCGACGGCTGGACCTCCATGGTGAAGTTCTACCAGCAAGCCGACAGACGGCTTATCCCTCAAAATACGAAGGGCCCTACATCTCGGTGAAGTTCTACCAGCAATCCGAAGAGGGTGCAGACGACAGAGCCTCCACCCCAAGGTCAAAAACTCATTGGGAAGCTCTTGTACGAGTTTTTCAGAAGGTTACCCCCCTCGGCCTCGAGCCACTGACCCTAATAAAAGCCGTTGCCATAAACAACGCACCTATTGTGTTCTGCTTATTTCTTGTAAAGTTTAAGTAAAGGATGCCACACAACAAAGCACGTCGCTTCGGCCCCTTCGAGCGAAACCCTCAGGTATGGCCGACGACGCCACACAAAACAGCACATCGTCCCGGCCCCTTCGAGCGAAACGCCCAGGCATGGCCGACGATGTCCCAGGACGAGGGGCCCGCAAACGGCCCACGTCTTGAAATGGGAAGCTCACTGCGTCATCTTCGCGCTAAATCGCATTACGACAGGCCTGAAAGAATGGCCGAGGTGACAAAATCCCCACACTTGGGGTTGGGAAACGGCAGCCGTCGGTAACCGACCAAAAGCCTAGCCCGCGCCATAAATAGACGACGGGACCCCCCAAGGTCTAGGGACGCGCCAGCGCCAGAGGCCTGACAGTTGCCCTCCTGGACTCCCTATCGGCCGAGGGAATAGCAACCCCCTCGGTCGATCCTGAAAGAATGACCCCCACTCCTCGCTCATAGCAGTAGAGGAAGAAATAAAAGAGGGACAGCCGAGGACCGTGCACTCGTCGGCCTCGAGCGAAATCCCCACAAATTAAAAGAGGGACAACCGAGGACCGTGCACTCGCCGGCCTCGATGAAATCCCCACAAATAAAAGAGGGACAGCCAAGGACCGTGCACTCGCCGGCCTCGAGCGAAATCCCCACAAATCAAAAGAGGGAAGCCGAGGACCGAGCACTCGCCGGCCTCAAGCAATAAAAATGAAATCCCCACAAATCAAGCCACATATTTGGCTAAGTACATATCAGGAAAATACTATGCATTATGGACGAAGCAAGATCATATATGCGGATCAGACGAGCGCTCAATTCAATGTCGTCCTTCATTATAGGTACGGCTTCGCCGTCCTCATCATAGGACTGGCTCCGCCCCCTTCATCTTCAGACGACTGGCTTCATCAACGTCGTCGTCCTCAGATCACGACAGACCCCCCGGTCTCAACGTGATCCTTCATCTCAAGACCGGCCTCCTAAGCGTCGAGCGTCTTGAGCTAGCGAGCGGGCTCGCCATTCCCTTCCTGGATGGCGACCCTCGCCTTCATATGAGGAGCGGCTTCATCAGCGCCGTTGTCGTCAGATCACGGCAGATCCCCCGGTCTCAACGTGATCCTTCGTCTCAAGACCGGCCTCCTCAGCGCCGTGCATCTTGAACTAGCGAGCGGGTTCAACATTCCCTTCCTGGATGGCGACCCTCACCTCCATGCGAGGAGCGGCTTCATCAACGCCATCGTCCTCAGATCACGGCAGACCCCCCGGTCTCAACGTGATCCTTCATCTCAAGACCGGCCTCCTCAGCGCCGAGCGTCTTGAGCTAGCGAGCGGGCTCGCCATTCCCTTCCTGGATGGCGACCCTCGCCTTCATACGAGGAGCGGCTTCACCAGCGCCTTCGTCCTCAGATCACGACAGACCCCCCGGTCTCAACGTGATCCTTCATCTCAAGACCGGCCTCCTCAGCGTCGAGCGTCTTGAGCTAGCGAGCGGGCTCGCCATTCCCTTCCTGGATGGCGACCCTCGCCTTCATATGAGGAGCGGCCTCATCAGTGCCGTTGTCCTCAGATCACGGCAGACCCCCCAATCTCAACGTGATCCTTCGTCTCAAGACCGGCCTCCTCAGCGTCGGGCGTCTTGAGCCAGCGATCGGGCTCACCATCCCTTCGTGGATGGTGACCATCGCCACTACATGACGCACGGCTTCACCAATGCCTTCATCATTTATTTGGACCGGCTTCATCAGAACCGTCGTCCTCAAATCATGCCCGACCCCTCGGCCAAGGCGTGATCATCTATCTCAAGACCGGCTTCCTCAGCGCCGAGAGTCTTGAGCCAGCGATCGGGCTCACCATCCCTTCCTGGATGGTGACCATCGCCACTACATGACGCACGGCTTCACCAACGCCTCGTCATCATTTACTTGGATCGGCTTCATCATAGCCGTCATCCTCAAGTCACGCCTGGTCCCTCGGCCTTGGCATGATTATCTATCTCAAGACCGGCTTCCTCAGCGCCGAGAGTCTTGAGCCAGCGATCGGGCTCACCATCCCTTCCTGGATGGTGACCATCAGCACTACATTATGCACGGCTTCACCAACGCCTTGTCATCATTTACTTGGATCGGCTTCATCATAGCCGTTATCCTCAAGTCACGCCTGGTCCCTCGGCCTTGGCATGATCATCTATCTCAAGACCGGCTTCCTCTGCGCCGAGAGTCTTGAGCCAGCGATCGGGCTCACCATCCTTTACCGGATGGTGACCATCGCCACTATATAACGATCGGCTTCATCATCGCGACCGGCCCCTCGGCCAAGGGGTGATTATCTATCTCAAGACCGGCCTCCTCAGCGCCGAGAGTCTTGAACTAGCAAGCGGGCTCGCCATTCCCTTCCTGGATGGCGACCCTCGCCTTCATATGAGGAGTGGCTTCATCAGCGCCTTCGTCCTCTGATCACGGCCGACCCCTCGGTCTCAACGTGATCCTTCATCTCAAGGTCGGCTTCTTCAATACCGAGAGCCTCGAGCTTGCATGACGAATGGCTCCATCAACGCCTTCGTCATCATTTATTTGGACCGGCTTCATCAGCGTCGTCGTCCTCAGATCACGGCAGACCCCTCGGTCTCAACGTGATCCTTCATCTCAAGACCGGCCTCCTCAGCGCCGAGCGTCTTGAGCCAGCGAGCGGGCTCGTCATTCCCTTCCTGTATGGCGACCCTCGCCTTCATACGACGAGCAGCTTCATCAGTGCCGTCGTCCTCACATCACGACCGGCCCCTCGGCCAAAGCGTGATCATCTATCTCAAGACCGGTCTTAGCCATTCCTTCACCGGATGACGACCGTTGCATGGATTGTAGGACCGGCTCCTCATCGCCGTCGTCTTCACATCACGACCAGCCCCTCGGCCATGGTGTGATGCTCTATCTTAAGACCGGTCTTAGCCATTCCTTTACCGGATGGCGACCGTTACATGGATTTCGGACCGGCCCCCCAGTGCCATCGTCCTCATATCTCGAGACCGGCTCCCAACGCCAAGGTACTGTTATAGCGACCGGGCTCGCAATTCCCTTTCTGGACAGCGACCGTCGCCTTCATATGACGCATGGATCATTACCATTGTCGTCCTCACATTCAGACAAGCATCCATCGCCTCGTCCTCATATTCGGACCGACTCATCAGCGCCGTCGTCCTCACCTCCAGGCGGGCGTCCCCTCATCAGACGGACACCGATTCAGCTCCACACCTAGGCCAAAGGGTTCACCCTTTCGAGTTCATTTTGGGGATCCGGTGTGCTCTTTTTCCCTCATTAGGATTTTTTCCCACATGGTTTTTCCTAATGAGGTTTTTAACGAGGCACCGCCCCATTGTGGATCAAAAGGTGTCGACCCTCGGCCCCCTATTGAAGACGTGTATTGCTCTACTCCTCTTCACCTCACTACATGAGCCTCGAGGAGTGGGGGACTGGGGGATTACATCGGCCTCCACATACATGAAATCATCCAGAAAGCAACATAAAGCAAGGACTACCAAGTGGTACCTCCGTCGGCCATGTCTCCATCGGCCAGAAGAAGGTCTGGGGGACTACATCGGCCTCCAACGCAAAGATAAACAAATTCAAAATCCAACGAACACAAGCCCATGACAATGGCACCTCAACGTCCAACAACCATGTGTTCACCCTTCGGCCAGGCCGAAGCGCAAAGCAAGACGCACACCGTCCTCAATGTCAAGGACACACATCGTCCTAAAGATCAAGGGCACGTGTCATCCTCAAAGCCAAGGACACTCCTCGTCCTCAAGGCCAATGGCATGCATCGTCTCCGGGACTATGACATTCATCGTCCATATCACGAACAAAACGAACGTCCGCAAGCGTAAGGTCCATCAATTAAAGTCAAAAACACAAGGGCATGACATTCTTCGTCCACAGAGCCAAGGGCGCACAACGTCCTCTGGTCCTGGACCCTCATCGTCCTCAAAGTGAAGGACATTCAACGTCCTCAAAACAAAGGACACCCATCGTCCTCAAAACAAAGGACACCCATCGTCCTCAAACAAGAGATAACCACAATGGCCTCCTCGGCCCAAAATACGAAATTCAACCATCAACGGCCAGGAATAAGGAAGCACTATCTCCATCGGCCACTCATGACAGAGGACGCTCATCGTCTCCACCAAGCAAAGGCATTCGTCGTCCTTAAACAGAAAACACGCATCATCCACATGACTAGGGCCCTCTTCGTCCACATCGAGGAGCACACAACGCCCAAACAGAAAAGGACATAAATCTACTCTCCTTCACTTCATCAACGTCTCAGCTTAGAGAGTGGGGGACTCCTGATGGAGTATATGGGTCTAGGCCCCAGGACCCACATACTCAGAAGAACGGAAAGCACAGCCGCTACGCGGTGCCCTCGTCGGCCAAAGACCCTCGTCGGCCGAAGAAGGACAACTCAGAATATGATCATGAAGCCAAGGAACCAGGGTATCCTCATCGGCCGTGCCCTCATCGGCCAAGACCCTCGTCGACCACGGAGGTCTCACAGAACCGGATTTTACACTTATTCATTTATATAGCCCACCAGTGGTTTTATATTCGGCCCAATAGCGGTCCAGTTGTAAATGGGCCTCCCAAACCCAAGGCTTGGGAGCCCAGCCCGTATTTTTCCTATAAATACTTCCTCTGGAGGTAGTTATAGGGGTTACAAAATCATTCTATCGAAGCATTACTTGCACTTCTCTCTCTAGCTCTCACTTCTCTCTAGACTTATATAGTCCATCATATACTTTACAACTTATAAAAAAAGACTAAAATACAATTACAACTGAAATCACATAAATGTTTACAAACAAAATAAAACGTCAAACAATCAACATAAATCAAACATTAAAACATATAATTATGCACTACTAATTAGTGTGCATCACAAACCTATCCTAAACATATAGCCCAACTAGCTACAACTTACAACAAACAATAAATTGCTAGAAATACGATTACAATCAAATGCTAACTAACAACTAAAACTTGCACAAAACTAGTAAATAAACATTACAAACAATAATAAAAATGTATACTTAGGCATTAACAACTAGTGCCTATCAGTACACCCGATTTTTTTGTAATTATTTGCAAAATGATGGTGATCATTTATATGGAGTGGAGTGTTTGCTTCCTTTTATTCTCTCCCGTTGTTTCTTCCTATTTGTCGCCACTTTTGCTTGTTTTTATCTAACTTTAACTTTCCGTTTTCTTTTGTTTTGCTTCGGTTTTCTTTATTTTTTTAAATTTTAATTTTTCTAATAAGCACAATTAAATTGGTTGGTCTAAAATAAGGAATTGGTGCTTCTTTATATATGTTATATTGATATGAGCTTACACAAATTCATATTCGAGCGTACTAGATATTTTAATTGAGCTTTTTAAAATTTTTGAATGCTTATTTCATAATTATAAGTTATGTATACTCATTTGAATTTGGTACAATGCTCATTTTAAAATGTAATATTGGTGTAACGTTCATTTTAATTTTTCGATGCTCATTTCATAAGTTATGTATTCTCATTTAATATTTAGGCATACTAGAGATTTTAAATGAGCGCTTTAAGTTTTTTTATGCTCATTTCTTAAGTTATGTATGTTAATTTTATATTGATGTAATGCTCATTTTGAAATGTCACATCCATGCATATTCGTGTAATGCTCATTTTAAATTTTTGAAATTTTATCAATTCATGACTCGAAAGATAGACGAATTATCAATCTGGGACCTGAAAGATGAAATGCATCAATATAGGACCCGAATGATGAAAAACTATCAATTTAGGACCTGAATGATTGAAAACTATTACTTTAGGACCTAAGTTGTCATAATTTTTTTTATTTTAAAATTTTTAAATACTATTTAGTTTTATTAAACTAATAAACTTTTGTGAAGAAAAGTTTATCAAAAATTAGTAATGGAATTAATAAAAAATTAAATAAATCAAAACCTATGGAACATTAGGTCCTAAATTGATAGTTTTACATCATTCGGGTCCTATACCGATATGTTTCATCTTTCGGGTCCTGAATTGATAATTAATCTATCTTTCGGGTCCTGAATTAATAAATTTTCTAAATTTTTCTATGCTCATTTCATAACTTATGAATTTTTTATGCTCATTACGTAAGTACGAATGTTCAATTGATATTTGTGTAATGCTCATTTTAAAATGCCATATCCATGCATATTGGTGTAATTCTCACTTTAAATTTTTTTTACGTTCCTTTCATAAGTTTTTAATGTTCACTTTAAATAACTAATACAGGCCAAAAAAATCACTGGCACTTTTGTAATTTAAGCGAAAAATTACGGCTTCCGCTAAATGAGCAATGTTGTACTTTTAATGAGCATCTGACCTATTTTATTGAGTAGTTAAGAGGCTAACAATGAGTTTCACGATCCGTGCTTCATATCTTCTAATTCTTTTTAATTTCTTTTTCTTATTTTTTCTTTTATAAAAAACTTATTAAATTATATCTATAATACACACCTATTAATTTCAATATGCGAGCATAATGTCATATGATACTTTTGAAATATACATTGTGATGCACACTAATTAGTAGTGCATAATTACATGTTTTTTATGTGTGATTTATGTTAATTGTTTGACGTTTTATTTAGTTTGTAAACATTTATGTGATTTCAAGTTGTAATTGTATTTTAGTCTATTTGTGTCAGTTGTAAAGTTTAGTTAGGATTTATGGTTTGGAAAGGAAGACTTTGAAGTGAAGAAAAAGAAGATTTGGCTGCCCAGGAGCAAACACCCGACCGGGTATAATACTTGACCCGGTCGGGTAAGAAGTGAAAAACGAAAATGCAAAGAAAGTGCATGGCCCGGTCGGGCCCACTACCTCACCCGGTCGGGTGAGAAGTGACTGGGGACAACCCGGTGTGCAAAGATCACCCGAACGTGTAGAAAATCCAATTTTTGCACTCACCCGGTCGGGTCCCATACCCGACCCGGTCGGGTCCCATACCCGACCCGGTCGGGTCAGACATGACCTGGAACACCAGAACATGCTGAAGATCACAAAGATTTTGAAAAAATCTGATTTAGACCAAACCCGGTCGGGTCCCTCACTTGACCCGGTCGGGTCTGACTTGACCCGGACAAATTAACGTGCTGGAACAATGAAACGTGGGAGATTATCTGATTTTGACCGGTACCCGGTCGGGTATGTACCTATACCCGGTCGGGTACCCGGCCAAAGGTGTTGAAAAACACCTATAAATAGCACTCTTTTTCTCCTCTTAAAAGCATCCCTTCTTCCATTCTCTTTAGCTCAGTTTAGAATAGCATTTCTTTATATTTTTCTAGCTATGTTTAGCCTCCAAATGAGGAGCTAAACTTCAATTCTTGGTGTTGCTCTTGAAGCTTGTTGATTATTAAAGTTGTGAGTTATTTTCTTAACTTCTTTCCTTGAATATTAATTAATAGTTCTTTCCTTAATACCATCTCTATATTGATGTTGAGGAGTGTTGCTAAGATGACAATTAGTTAACATCTCGACATTAGTTAGAATGATATTTTCTTCCTCTATATTAATATTGGGGAGTGTTGCTAAGATGACAATTAGTTAACATCTTGATATTAATTATAGTAGGATTCATCTTCTTTAATAAATATTCTTCCTTGAATATCAATTAATTCCTACTCTTATTTCATATTAATATTTTGAACATTACTTAAAGGATCAACTAGTTTTGTTTCATATATTAATTATTACTAGAAACGATCAACGAACCGATGGTTAATCGTTGATGGTTTCACAAGTAAGTAACTTCGGTTTATTAATGCACGGTCGTGGTTAATAAACTTAAGAGGGATTAATTTTGTTGGTTAAACCGAAACCGCTTGTGTTGAGGTTATCAATCTCAATTGATTTCATCAAGGAGTTAGAAAGATTAAATGCTACTATTAAATCGGTATACGGCGTTGTTCTATATTTGATTAATAGTAAGGGTTATTAATGAACGGTCGTTGTTAATAACTACCCTCGATGAAGTGGATATACTCCCCGATTGAGTATTCGAGAGGGAATAAGTTATAGATATAACAATGATCGACTAAAATATATCAACAAGTGGAAAGTAGCAATGCCAAGTCCTTTTTATCTTTGAATTAAACACATATAGGTTGTTCATCTTAGTTTCTTAATTGAATTAAATCACTCAAAACCAAAACCCCCCTTTTAATCTAGTTCCATAGAAAGAAAATCATTCCTTTCCCTGTGGATACGAACTCTACTACGCTATACTACGTATAAGTGTTTAGTATTGAAATTATTTTGACGCACCGTGACAAAGTGCTCGTCAAATTTGGCGCCGTTGCCGGGGAAAGGCAATTATTTTTCTTTCTATTTTATTTCAAAGAAAAATAAAAAAAAAATTATATATAAAGATTTCTATTTTGGATGAGCTTTGTTTGAGTATATGGTTAAACACTGATCTATAAACCAAATCACCTACCATACAAAGCCCGAAACAGAACAAGCCTTCGAGAGGTTCAGGAATCTATTTCCGAATACTTCTTCGGAGGAATCATCAAGTGCTAGTTCTCATTCTAGTGAATCCGAAGAGTCCTTTCACATGGCTCTTGAAACAAGAACGTTAAGGGAGCTAACGGCTCCGAATCTAAATCAACAACCCTTATGTATCACTTTTCCGACTCTTGATACGGGGGTCACATTCGAGCTAAAATCTGGGCTCATTCATCTACTTCCCTCTTTCCATGGCTTACGAGGGGAAGATCCAAATAAACACCTGTCAGAGTTCCATATTGTGTGCACAAGCATGTGCCCTAATGGCGTGTCCGAGGAGCAAATCAAGCTGAGAGCCTTCCCATTCTCTCTCAAAGACACCGCCAAAGATTGGTTATTTTATCTTCCCTCGGGGAGCATCAATACATGGGCTCAAATGAAGAAGAGCTTCCTTGACAGGTACTATCCCGCATCTATCTCTTCAAGTCTCAAGAAGAAAATCAGCAACATTGAGCAAGCAGACAATGAGACCTTGTATGAATATTGGGAGCGCTTTAAAAAATTATGTGCTAGTTGCCCATATCATGGATATTCAGAACAAGATCTCATCCTCTACTTCTATGATGGACTTGTTGATCAAGATAGACGCATGGTGAATGCGGCATGCGGAGGGGGTATTGTCAACAAAACCCCTTCTCAAGCAAGAGACCTCATTTCGGAGTTGGCCGAAAACTCGAGACATTACAACGGAAGGTCATCATCGAGACGAGTCATGGCAGCGGAATCCAACAATTCGTTGGAAAGTCAAGTAGCCGGCTTGACTTCTTTGGTTAAAGATTTCCTTTTAAATCCAAAAACCCAAGAAGTCAAGGTCTGCGGCATCTGTTCCACGCAAGGGCATCCCACAGATTCTTGTCCAACGCTAAAAGAAGAGAACTCCGAGCAAGTCAATGCTTTGGGGTTCCAAGGTCAAAGGAGGTACGATCCTCAAGGAAATACTTACAACCCGGGATGGAGGGATCATCCGAATTTAAGGTACGGAAACTCTCAAACAAATCCTCCCCCTCAACAATACAAACCCCAAGGCCAAACATCGAACTCGAGTATGTCCACCGAAGACATGATTCGAGCGCTGGCCGTTAATATGGGAACAATGCAGCAAAGCATGGGGCAATTCCAACAAACAATGATGCAATTCCAACATGAAACCAAGTCGAGCATTCAAAATTTGGAAACTCAAGTTAGCCAAATTTCAAATTCCGTAAGTCGACTTGAAGCAAAAGATTCGGGTAGGCTCCCCTCCCAAACTGAGCAAAACCCGAGACAACATGTCAATGCAATCATGTTGAGGAACGGAAAAGAATTGCAACCACGGGAAGTTGAGGAGGAGAAGCAAGAGGTTGATCTTGAAGAAGGATTCCAACAAGAAGAGGAGAAGCCAACGAAGACTAAATTCCCTCCACTGTCATCATATGAACCACTCCCTCCATTCCCTGAGGCATTGAAAGACACGAGGAAGCTGAAGAATGATCGGGACATCTACGAAACATTCGTCAATTCTGAGGTAAACATCCCACTCTTCAAACTGATCAAAAGTGTTCCCCGTTATGCAAAGTTCTTAAAGGAACTATGCACAATGAAAAAGAAAAATAAACTGGAAGGGAAACAAAAAGTTGAAGTGAGTGAACGTGTCTCGGCCATTTTTAAAAAGAAACTTCCCGAGAAATGTAGCGATCCAGGCATGTTCACTATTCCTTGCAAAATAGGGGATACCTTATTTTCTAAGGCCTTGTTGGATTTAGGAGCGTCAATAAATGTCATTCCTTTTTCCTTATATAAATCCTTACAACTCGGCCCACTACATCAAACTGGTGTAGTGATTCAACTAGCGGATCGGTCTAATACTTACCCGAAGGGTGTAGTAGAAGATGTGCTAGTAGAAGTAGAAAATTTGATTTTCCCTGTTGATTTTTATGTTCTGGAAATGGGAAATGATAACCAAACTACACCCATCCTCTTGGGTAGGCCTTTTCTGAAAACCGCACAAACAAAAATAGACGTGGCTAATGGTTCATTAACTTTAGAGTTTGATGATCAAAAGGTAGAATTCAACATTTTTGATTCTACGAAAAAACAAATTAAAGACCAATCTCTTTGTGCTCTAAATGTTTGTGAACCACAAACCCCGAATATTTTTGTTGGAAAAAAAATGAGAAAATCAAACTTTTTGAAAAAGAAGAATTATTCAAATTTTCAAAAGGAGAATGGATCCCACCTGAGATTGAAGTGATACCGGAAAAGAAATCCCGGCCTTACTGGAGAAGGCCGAAAAGGAAAAATGAAACAAGGGATGTTCCCGATCCCACATGAAAACAAAAAAATAAAATAAAAATAACGTCGTGCCGCGACATTAAATCAAGCGCTTCTTGGGAGGCAACCCAAGTTTTTATTTTTAATTTCATTTTTTTTTTCAGTTCGTGTGTTATAATTTTTTTCAATAATAAAAAAAAAAAACTGAGCCTGGGCTGAAACCCGGCCGGGTATCTCAATCAGCCCGGTCGGGTTTACTAATAAAAAAGGAACACCCGGGCACAAGGCCACCGGGTTGCTAGCAAAAACAAAAAAAAACTTATACCCGACCGGGTCCTTCCAGAACCCGACCGGGTCTGCGCATTTTTTGGCTCCAAACACACTGGAATGCATACCCATTCGGGTATTTCTGAAACTCGGGCGGGTACGAATTTATTTTTTAAAAAAATCAGAAAGACCCGACCGGGTACCCTAAAGCACCCGACCGGGTACTCATTCCAGTAGCTACTGGATAACAAAACATTGCACAGCCCGACCGGGCGGAATACTTCACCCGACCGGGTGAACGGGAAATCACTGAATAACAGGTCGGGCTCACCCCTTCATCTCCCACTTCTTCTTCCTCCCCACGAAAAATTCCCCAAACTCCTCCATTTTTACACACCAAAACCTTCGACTCTACACCATTTCTCCACCAAATCCACTAAATAACACCATAATCTTCATCTCCTCAACCTTCTCAACACACCCATACCCATAAAATCCCATTTTTTTCCCCATTTGCAAAAATCCGAAACCCTAACCCCCAATACCCCAAAGTTCCGATTTTTCTACAAAAAATCCCAAGAAATCCCAATTTCTTCTCCTAATAATCATCCTCTCCACTCTCACAACCCCAAAATACCCAAGACCCACCAAAATCCCAAAGTTCCAAACCCCACCCTACCCCAAAGTCCGAAAATCACAAAAAAAAAATCCAAAAAAAAAAAAAAAAAATTTTTTGAACTTCAATGGCTCCAAGAAAGTCAAAAGCCTCTTCCTCAAGGGGAAATCGAGCTATCCCACCGGTAGCAGGCTATGAGAACGTGGAGTTTGCTACGGAGGCTCAACAGAACAACTTCATCAACCAATCAAAAAGGGAGGTAAAGCAATCCCGTTTTATGTGCTTAACTACTTTAGCGCTACTATGGATTGATACTGTGATGCGTGACATATTTGCAAGAATTGGAATATCTAGAATGTTTGAAATGCAATATGTGACATATCCTCATTTGGTGTATGAATTTTTTAGCTCATTTGCGTATACAAAAGATGTGAATGATCATGCAAATGACATAATCACCTTTCGTTTACTAAATGAGGATCGTTCATTAACCAAACGAGAATTTGTTCAACATTTTGGTCTCCCATGGTTTGATGAAGCACGTACATATGATTCTCTTGTGGGGTATGAATTGTGGAGAAGAATGACCGGCAAGAATGTGGTTGATCTATCTAAATTGAGTGTGAATCGTGTGCAACATCCGGTCTTCCGACTATTCTTAAAATTTTGCTCAAATTGTTTCCTCGGAAGACCGAATAATCATCACACACGTATCTGGGATGTGTGTGTTCTAGCACAAGCTGTTTTGCCGGGTCCAAATCAAGTTGATGTTGCCACCATCTTATGGACTCATTTCAACAACGTGGCAACATCAACAGGACCAATTGCTATGGGGGGCCTCATCACACATCTAGCCACTTTATATGGTTTTATAGACCCCGGCCCCATCACCTCAAGACATCTTATTTGCACTGAATGGCTTTTACAAAAGACGCTAGACTTGGTCCCCTCGCACACAACACCAACTGGGGCACACATCTATAATTGGCGCATTCTCCCACACACTTCCATCTACCTCCAGATACCCTCAGCCGACGTCCCCCTGGATATCATCAACCACCAAATCGGGGATGGTCATCACTATTGTCTTCCCGGGGCAATCCCGGATCATTATGAAGAACCCATCCACGATGAAGATGATGAAGAACCCCCAATCATACCCGAACAACCACAACCTCAAGCATTCCACTACACACCTTTCGAGCAACAAATGCTCGATAACATGGTCACGCTCAACCAGAGCATTGTGAGGATGGAGGAGCAGCGGCAAGCAGACTGGCGTAGGTATGAGGAAGACAGACGGAGATCTGAGGAGGATCAGCGTAGAACCTTTGGTCCGATATACTCATATATAGCACACCAGGGCTCCTTTTCCTCTATGACCACTCCACCTCCTGCACCATCATGGTATGACCCCTCTCAGTGGGATTTCTTTGAAGGATCGAGCTCCGGTGGTGGAGGCTACGATGGTGGTTATGGCGGGGATCACATGGATGAGGACGGACACCAAGGTGGAGGTCTAGGCGGACACTAGGGACAGTGTCAGATCCTAAGTGTGGGGGTGAAGAGATCTTCCCGGTATGTTCACATTCACACTCTTTATTCTTGTTATCTCAAAAAAAAAACAAAAAAAAAACGAAAGCTTGTTGAGTTGAAAACCCACAAAGGGCAGCTTAAGCAAAAATAAAGCAAAAATAAGAGTGAGTTTGTGAGATTTGAAAAAATAAAAATAAAAATAAAAATAAAAAAATGTAGGAAGCTGGGTTGAAAACCGGAAAGGGCACCTAGGCAAAACGAGAGAATGAGAGAAATTTCTATTTTGCAGGATCCTGAAGGTGATAAGTTCAAAAGAGAAATGGAGATAAAGATGAGGTTGAAGACCCCAATTTACTTTAATTATTATTTGGGGATGCTTTGTATTGTGGTAAAAACACTCTTGGATGTTTTGTATTCATATTCTTGTCATCTAGGACTTCTTGGATTTGATTTGATTTACTCGAGACGAGTAAAGGTTTAAGTGTGGGGGTGTTTGATGCACACTAATTAGTAGTGCATAATTACATGTTTTTTATGTGTGATTTATGTTAATTGTTTGACGTTTTATTTAGTTTGTAAACATTTATGTGATTTCAAGTTGTAATTGTATTTTAGTCTATTTGTGTCAGTTGTAAAGTTTAGTTAGGATTTATGGTTTGGAAAGGAAGACTTTGAAGTGAAGAAAAAGAAGATTTGGCTGCCCAGGAGCAAACACCCGAGCGGGTATAATACTTGACCCGGTCGGGTAAGAAGTGAAAAACGAAAATGCAAAGAAAGTGCATGGCCCGGTCGGGCCCACTACCTCACCCGGTCGGGTGAGAAGTGACCGGGGACAACCCGGTGTGCAAAGATCACCCGAACGTGTAGAAAATCCAATTTTTGCACTCACCCGGTCGGGTCCCATACTCGACCCGGTCGGGTCAGACATGACCCGGAACACCAGAACATGCTAAAGATCACAAAGATTTTGAAAAAATCTGATTTAGACCAAACCCGGTCGGGTCCCTCACTTGACCCAGTCGGGTCTGACTTGACCCGGACAAATTAACGTGCTGGAACAATGAAACGTGGGAGATTATCTGATTTTGACCGGTACCCGGTCGGGTATGTACCTATACCCGGTCGGGTACCCGGCCAAAGGTGTTGAAAAACACCTATAAATAGCACTCTTTTTCTCCTCTTAAAAGCATCCCTTCTTCAATTCTCTTTAGCTCAGTTTAGAATAGCATTTCTTTATATTTTTCTAGCTATGTTTAGCCTCCAAATGAGGAGCTAAACTTCCATTCTTGGTGTTGCTCTTGAAGCTTGTTGATTATTAAAGTTGTGAGTTATTTTCTTAACTTCTTTCCTTGAATATTAATTAATAGTTCTTTCCTTAATACCATCTCTATATTGATGTTGAGGAGTGTTGCTAAGATGACAATTAGTTAACATCTCGACATTAGTTAGAATGATATTTTCTTCCTCTATATTAATATTGGGGAGTGTTGCTAAGATGACAATTAGTTAACATCTTGATATTAATTATAGTAGGATTCATCTTCTTTAATAAATATTCTTCCTTGAATATCAATTAATTCCTACTCTTATTTCATATTAATATTTTGAACATTACTTAAAGGATCAACTAGTTTTGTTTCATATATTAATTATTACTAGAAACGATCAACGAACCGATGGTTAATCGTTGATGGTTTCACAAGTAAGTAACTTCGGTTTATTAATGCACGGTCGTGGTTAATAAACTTAAGAGGGATTAATTTTGTTGGTTAAACCGAAACCGCTTGTGTTGAGGTTATCAATCTCAATTGATTTCATCAAGGAGTTAGAAAGATTAAATGCTACTATTAAATCGGTATACGGCGTTGTTCTATATTTGATTAATAGTAAGGGTTATTAATGAACGGTCGTTGTTAATAACTACCCTCGATGAAGTGGATATACTCCTCGATTGAGTATTCGAGAGGGAATAAGTTATAGATATAACAATGATCGACTAAAATATATCAACAAGTGGAAAGTAGCAATGCCAAGTCCTTTTTATCTTTGAATTAAACACATATAGGTTGTTCATCTTAGTTTCTTAATTGAATTAAATCACTCAAAACCAAAAGCCCCCTTTTAATCTAGTTCCATAGAAAGAAAATCATTCCTTTCCCTGTGGATACGAACTCTACTACGCTATACTACGTATAAGTGTTTAGTATTGAAATTATTTTGACGCACCGTGACAAAGTGCTCGTCACATTGATACGCCATTTTAAAAATGAGTATAACGTCAGTACCAAATGAGCATATGTAACTTAAGAAATGCGCAATGATATGAAAATCGTAAAATTTGTTAGTTGAACATCACGACATTTTCATTGAGCATCAAACCTCATATATCGAGATGAAAATCATAGTTTCTGTAAAATGAATAATAATGAACTTTTAATGAGCATCCGACCTATTCTGTCGAGTATTAAGAGTCTAATATTGAGCATCATGATTTCTGCTTCATAACTTCTGATTCACTTTCTTTTTCTTTTTTTTCTTTTATAAAAATTTATTAAATTATATCTATAATCAACTCCTATGGATTCCGATATATGAATCTAATTTAATAATAAACTTTTGAAATATGCATTCAGATGAAAATCGTAAGCTTTGCTCGTTGAGCATAAAAACATTTTCATTGATAATAAAGTCTCCTCTATTGAACATTGGAGCTCTGCAATTGAGGATAAAAACTTCAAGACATATATATTAAGCTTCAAAACATCTTCATTGAATAGTCAGCCATAATAATAATGTTTATCTCAAAGCGTTATATTGATGTACATTCCGTGTAAATATTATACTCATTTGGTTATAGAGAAAAACTCATTTTATAATCTTTCACCCATGAACATTTATTATAATTAAGCACTATACTCATTTTAGTTTAACCAAAATCAAATTAATGTAACTAGCTTCATGTACTCAATATATATTGAATTGCTTGTTTTAACAATCGGAAACATAACATTTTTAACAAGAAAAGTAATTCAAAGTTCCTTAATTAAGCCCTATCAATTTATTTCTTGAGTTACAAAACTAATCATATTCTTTTTATAATGTTTACTCATGCACTTTTATTGTTAACGCTATACTCATTTCAGTATAACACAAAACTCATGTGTTAATAATGAGCACACAATTATATAAGAGAAATTACTCAAAATAGGACTAAAAACGTGTGTGTATTCCAAAATAGGACTATCTTGGTTTTATTCCCAAAATAGGGCTAATTACTGTCATTTTTGGCAGTACTAGACTTTAAACATGGCGGTATTTTTCCAAACTTGGCAGTAATTACTCCTATTTTGAAAATAAAAAAATGGCAGTTCTATTTTGGAATTTTCAAACTTTTTTACTCCTATTTAGGGAATTTTCCCATTATATAAAAATAATTAACACACAAACTTTATTACATTTTTTAACATTGAAACAATTACATATTTATGATTAAAATAAATATTTTTTAAAAAACTCTTAAGTATTCATTTTAAAAGAAAAATTTTAAAAAACATTGATACCCAAAATATTTTAGAAAAAGGTTTATTAGAAAAAGGAAAAAAATAATGGTAAAGTTATTAAGAAAAAAGAGAAAAGAATAAAAAAGAAGGAATGATCTACGTATGTATGAATGGAAAAAAAAAAGAAGGAAATAGAACAAGGCTTGGAAAACATTGATCCAAAAGGTGGAATCTCCCACCCCATGAGCCCCCCACCCTGACTCGACAGGATGGTGGGGAGGTTAGTCACGGTGACCCAGTCAGCAGAATGGCAATAGGCTCATACACCCGTGCGCACCAGAGGCCCAGTCTTATTTCAGGTTCCGTGACCTCCACCCGGTCTCCCACCACTCGACCAACTGAGCTACCCGTGCGGCAAGGCTTGAAAAACATAGCAGTGGTACATAGGTGGGAAAAGAGAGCCATCCAAGATACAAACAATTACAAAAATACACATTTTTTTGTATACGTAGATCATATAAATTGCCCACACTTTAGCTACCACGTCATCAATGTCAAGAGGATATTTGACTAGGGAAAATTTGTGGTGGTGGTAGAAACGTATTGGCCTCACATACACATTTTCTTGAAAGTTCTTGCCCTAGCCCTAGCCTTAGCCCTAGCCCTAGCTTTCGCCCTAGATTCTTTAGCGGTAACATCTTTAAAGGACCAGTCTTTTCCCCTTTTGTTAGCCTTTCCCGTGGACACTCCGTCATTCACGGCGGAAGACGTCGAGCTGTCAGCGGCGGCGTGGGTTAGCTCTTGAATGGCGAGCTTCGATTTGGCGAATAACCAATTTAGGGTTTTGCTGGGCTTGTCAAAACCCAAAGTGTCTTGAAGATGGAAGAACTTTTGAGCTATGGAGATTGAGAGCCTGACTCTCCGATCCCTTTGACCTTGAGCAGTCATTATTTTAGTACGGTGGTCCTTTTCCTTCGCCGCCGTGTGCTCCGGCCTGCCGGGAAGCAACAAGGCTTTCTTTTTTATACAGTGATGGCTGGTATTGCCGGCACTATCATTTCCATAACTATTATGGTCTTTGTTGTTGACTTCTTTGTTGGTGGTAGGGTTGACCAACGTATTGCATGAATATTGGTGGTCCCGGAAATCAGGAAGGAGGATCCAGTTATACCCTCCGCCGTGGGAGGTGGCGGAGCTGGCTGAGAGGTGAGTAAGAGTGTTTGGTTGGGTGGTGGAGAACATTATTATATTGAATTATTAATAGAAATTGCTCGGGTGTTTTTAACCGTAATTCATCCCAGACCAGACCAGACTAAACAGATCAGACCAGACCATATTTTATTTTTATAATTATCATCGTCGTCATCGTCATCATCATCATAACCATCATCATCATTATCATTGTTATTGTTATTATTATTAGTATTATTTGTATTATTAGTATTATTACTATTATTACTATAGAAATTAGTTCAAATAGGACTAAAACTATGGCAAAAACCAAAAATAGGACTTGTTATGTTTTTATTCCAAAATAGGACCATATGAGTCCTATTGGAAACATACCTATTTTTGCATTCCATTCTTACCCTTCCATTAAATGTGAATTAAAAATAGTCAAAAGCCATAATTAAATGTTTAATTCATAATAAATTTGAAAAAAATTCAAAAATTCGTAGAAATATAATTAAAAAATTTATAAAATTTTTATAAAATAAAAAATTCAAATTTTTTTTTAAATAATTTTATTTTTAAAAAAATTAATAAAAAATAGTAAAACTCCGTAAAAAAAATTTAAAAAATATGGATGTCTTTCCCACCGCCTGTACTACCTCCCAGCACCACCACCTCCGGCCGATGAAAAAAAATGTCATTTTCCCAGAAAAATGCCATTTTTTTCTGAAAATGCCAAAAAAGTGGCATATTTCTCTTTTCGAATGCCAACATTTTCATTTTTTTCTGCCATAAATATGGCATTCGTAATGAACTTGGCATTTTTTCCCCTGGTGACTGGAGGTGGTAGTGCTGAGGCGGCAGAGGCGGCGGCGATTTTTTGTTTTTGAGTTTTTATTTTTTTTATTTATTTTTTTAATTTTTTTAATTTTTTGAAAAAAAAAATTAATTAAATTTTTAATATCGAAATGTTTTTCTTAATTTTTTAGTATTTTTTACGATTTTTTATTATTTTTTATTATTTTATTAGGAATTAAAACATTTTAATAGCTATAAGGGTATAATTGTCCAAGGTACACATAATTAGTCATATGCAAACATAGTTTATTTTTTGGTCCTATTTGTGAAAATTGAATGACTTTTAGTCCTATTTTGATAATTAACTCTTATTACTACTATTATTTTTAATTATAAATGAATACTCCCTCCATCCCTTAAGACTTTGCCAAATTTCCTTTTTTGGATGTCCCACTAACTTTGCCACTTACCCTTTTAAATAAAGAATTTGTGGTTCCAGTTAATTCCCTCTCCTCTGCACAAACCTCAACCACACAGTTTTTACTTTATTAATTCTCGTGCCGGTCAAACTTGACAAAGTTTTATGCGATAGAGGTAGTAAAATATAATTATTTATGGATTATAATATATATAAAAAATAAAATCTTTATGCAAAAAATATAAAAAATAAAATTTCTGACCAGACCAGATCATATTTTATTATTATTATTATTATCATCATCATCATCATCATCATCATCATCATCTATCATCATCGTCGCCGCCGCCGTCATCGTCGTCTTCATCATCATCATCATCATCATTGTTATTATTATTATTATTATTATTACTATTATTACTATTATTACTATTATTATTTTTAATTATAAATGAATAAAATATAATTATTTATGGATTATAATATATATAAAAAATAAAATCTTTATGCAAAAAAATATAAAAAATGAAATTTTAGACCAGACCAAACCAAAACAGACCAGACCAGACCAGACTAAAATAGACCAGATCAGACCAGACTAGACCAACAATTTACAGTCCAAGTAAAAACATCCTAAATAGGAGCAAAAATGTTTTGAAATTCCAAAATAAGAGTATCATGTTTTTTATTACTTGAATATGAGTAATCTGCCAAGTTTGAAAAACAAATGTCATATTTTAAAGCCTAGTAATTCCAAACTTGGCAGAAATCTCTCAATTATTCAATTATTAAAGCATGTACTCTACTTCCTAGAACTTACTATTTAGAGAAATAATTGAAACAATGGAGAACGACAAGAGGAAAAGGAAAGAGTTAGGTGGTTTCAAATCACACCAGACCAATCACTGAGAGTCCGTATATACCTATTGGATTGCTGTGGCTGTGTGCTTAACGTTTACTCATCATAGACCCATCTTTCACCCACTTGCCAAAACATGAACATACCCAGACTTGTCACTGTTGCTTCTATTCCTTTTGTTTATCCAAAAGGTTGAATCCCCAACTCTAAGGGCTCCACGCCCCACGTCCCGACAGAGCACATGGAAAGTTGTAAATTACGGTGACTCAACCAATCCTAATGGTGATAGACTTTATACTTGTGCGCACCTGAGGACTAGCCCAACACATAGGAGTTGTGACCTCCTGTAACGCTCGTACTTTTTATATACTACCTCCGTCCCTTAAAACTTTGCCAAAGTTGACCGTCACGGAGAATAATAAAGTAAAAACTGTATGGTTGAGATTTGTGCAGAGGAGAGAGAAATAACAGAAACCACAAAATAATTGATTAAAAGTGAAAGTGGCAAAGTTTTTTGGGACGTCCCAGAAAGGAAAGATGACAAAGTTTTAAGGGACGGAGGGAGTACTTATTTGCTGATTAATTTTATATGTGATCATGTTTTAACTTATGGTTTGAATGCTATATACATATGTGAAGTATATGAATATCATGTGATTGTGAACCTTGTTATAATTGTATTTGAAATTATATGCTGGTATTATGTTAGAACGTGACAGACGATGATATCCGATGAGCAACGAAATTACACCGTAATAATCATTGGTACTTTGAATGTAACGGTATATCAAGTTATTTGTCCCATTAGATAGTATTCGGATGTTTAAAATGTAGTTTAAATGTCATCGGGGGTCAAGGGTGTGTGATATTCATGTAATTTCCGATTGTATGTTTGTATTTTAAACTAGTTTTTATTAGTTCTAGTTGAGGAAATTACACACTTTTGGTGTAATACTTTATTTTCATATTTATTTGTAATTTGTTTAGATTAGGACTTTTCTGAGCTAAACAGGTCAAAGATCATCCAAGGGATCAAGATTGGACCTTAAAAGATCAAGGAAAGTGCGAGGCAAAAAAGATTTCGATTTGGAAAAAATACTCATGTACCCGGTCGGGTATTTCCTATACCCGATCGGGTATTTGCTTGATTCGATTGTCCAAATCAAATCCGGGAACAAATGATCGTGGGAGCAAGATTTCGTTAAGATTTGTCACATACCCGATCAGGTATGCCGACATACCCGGTCGGGTATGCCCAGAAAAGTGACTTTCTGGGAAATTTCCTAAGATACCCGGTCGAGTATCCTATATACCCGGTCGGGTATCAGCCCCTGCAGCTCCCAAAAGCCTATAAATACACCCCTTTCCTTCACAATAAAATGACCAATTCACATATACTCTTTAGCTCAGTTTAGTTAAGTATTTCTTTTATATTTTTAGCATGTTTAGTTTCCAAATGAGGAGCTAAACTCTTCCATCTTGGTTTTGCTACTTTGAAGCTTAATGAATTTGTAAGTTGTGAGTTATTCTCTTTAATTTTCTTCCTTGAATATTAATTCTTCCTTTAAATACTATTTCTATTTCAATGTTGGGGAGTGTTACTAAGATGACAATTAGTTAACATCTTGACAATAGTTATAATAATACTTATTTCTTCCTCTATGTTAATATTGGGGAGTGCTACTAAGATGACAATTAGTTAACATCTTAATATTAACTATGGTAGAATTCATCTTCTTTAATATTCTTCCTTGAGTATTAATTAATTCCTATCCATATTTCATATTAATATTTTGAACATTACTTAAAGGATCAACTAGTTTTATTTAATATATTAATTATTACTAGAATCGATCGATTAATACGCTTGTGTTGAAGAAAATTCTATGTAGTGTGCTATCGTGTATATAGAATATGTATTAGGATCATTCTATGTAAACTATCTATTATATGGACCCATTGGTCCATCTATGTAAACCCTAATATCTCCCTATTTATAGGGCCTTTGATAATGAAACTATACACCCAATTCTCCCTACAACACGTTATCAGCACGTAGCCCTAAACCTATTTTATTCTCCCGTTCTCCCTACACTCAATCCGCAGCCGCGCCTCCAGCAGTCCAGCCGCGCCGCCAGCAATCCAGCCACGCTTGGCCACCTCCCAATACACCGACCGTCGCCCGGCCTCACCCCTTCCTAGCCTGCGACTCACCAATTCCCGGTTCTCTGTTGAGGTATTTTTTTTACTCAAAAATCATTGTAGGATCTTATGTATATGATTTATTGCATCATGTTTACCATTGTGATGAACATCATTGATTTTTTTTAGAGATTAAGTTGTCAATTTTTTGAGATCCATTTCTTGCACCTCAAGTGTTTGATGATATGCCTCATCCATTTTTTTTTTGAGAGATAGATGCAATTTTTTATTATAATTTCGTAATGCTATATGTTATAATCATATAGTTGGAATTAATATCACATTATGCATCCCTCTTCGTTTTTATACATCTATGTGATCATACTTTTTCGTAAAACTGTATGCCATATACATATAGTTGGAATCAAAGATCACACGATTAATCTTATTTTCAGATATTTTATATGATTATATGATTATACTTTCCGTAAAGCTATATGTTAGATATATATAGTTGGAATTACAATCATATTATGCACTTTTTTAATTATTTTAAACATACTATGTGATTATATTTTTCTGTAATGCTATATGTCACTTACATATAGTTGGAACCATAATCACGTAAGATTACTATATTTTATGCCTAATCCGTTCATTAGACCAATATTAATACTTTCTATAATAAAAACACCATATAACATCCTATAAAAATCTCTATGATTTTTTAAGGAGGTGAATATATATCTCCTCACTTCGATGCATTGTAAAATATTGTCTACAAAGAGACATACTCTCATGATTATTTTTTTGTGATAAAGAATTTTCACACAAAGAATCGATTTTGTTTATACACAAGTTTCTGTTTTATATCATATGAACTACACAAGTTCATGAATGTACTCATGATCATGTAATTTTTTTAAAAATGGTTGACCATCTCAACTTGTATTTGGCATTTTGGCCTCGGACGGATTTGAGTACCATTATTCAGTTTTCTATATTAATTATTTGTGTAATAAAGAATTTCCACACAAGGCTCTACAAATTTAATTGACCAATCAATTTGACCGGAGTTTGACATTATGCACTCAAATGAACTTGAGTATCTTCAACGCTTATTTTAGAATTCAATGCTACTCCGGCACACTTTGTGAAAAGCAAATCACAAAAGCTTATTTAATTTAATAGAAAAAAAATTAACCATTTTTACACATACTTCTCTAGACATATACTAATGCACCAGTATATATTAAATAATTATGTAACTAACTAGCTTTTAGCTGGCACTAGTGAATGATGTTTATTGTTATTGTGTCTTTTTTTTTGAAATGCAATTACAATATTTTTTTGGGGATAAAGAAACCTCCCAAGAGTTATTTGGATAAAGAAATTTCCAAATAAAAAAATTTGAAAATATAAATTTTAAAGTAAATCCCTTAATATAAGATGATTAAATGTGATTATCTCGTCAGGATATATATTACTTGAAAATATACTTTTAGTTTTTATCTTCGTAGAATCTCTAAAGAATAAGAGATTCACCGCATGAGAATATAAATTAAGTTTCATTATTGTCTACTATTTTGAGAATAAGAACACTCTCTAATTATTGGGTTTATCCATTTTTATTTTACTCTTTCATGAGTTTTAAAAATATGAACATTACTAATTCTAATTAGACTTTTATTCAAGTCTTACAGTTTGGTATAAATTATATTCGTTTGAGATTTTTAATTAATTTAACATCTCATTGTTCCATCTGAAATTATATTTGAGATGTTTATGCATTCGAATTCATTACATGCATATCTTTGAATTTTATTCATAAAAGAATGGATACAAAGGAATATATCCACAAAATAGTAGAATGATATGTACCACAGACAACTTGGGGTCATAGCACTCTAAGGTATATGGGTGACATTTGTAAATTATTGAAATCTGTGACAAATAGGTGATTTAACACATTGTGGTGATGTACAATAAATTAAGGAATATATTTATCGAAGTAATCCTTAAAATCAGTTATGATTGAAACAATTGTACCCATGTCCTCACATAGAATGGAGTCATGTCATGAGTTTGAATCTGGTGACCAATCTCTTGTCAAAGTAACAAGAATGACCTTATATACCTTTGTGGGACTTCCCCGAACCCTCACAATGTGAGGACGCCAATGTCCACCAAGGTACCCTCAATGTTTTTTTTACATAGAAACTCACTATAAAAATGAAAGAAAATATTAGATTGCATCTAATAAATGCAAAAGAAAATGCATATTTAAGCAGGTTATGAGTCAGAGTGGTCATTGACTCGTACAAACTTTGAAATAACTCATTTAGGTTATTAATTATTCGAATAAAGGATGATATGAGATCCAACACAATGTAAATTGTTGGTTTTAGCATTGATATATAGAAAAACAATATCAATCTTCTAAAGTACGAGAAGAAATATTTACCATTCATTATGCTTTACAGATATAGTAGAAGGCACGTCAGTTATTTCTTAAAGTTTACTCCTTAACAAAAATAGAATCGAGACATGTCCACATATGCTAAGGAAATAACAATAAAGATATCTCATTTTTTCAATACAATGTGATATGTGACGACTCATCTACCAAAATGCGGGCCATTTAAGAGATTATGGTTTGATAGAAATTTACTCATGCTGTCTATTTTCCTGTTGCATAAAAATGTTACATTTGCAAAACTTCTAGCAAAACTTGTTTATTTAAGGCCCACCACCCGACCAATCAAATCTATATGACTTGTTATGGCTAGACATTTCTCATCAAAAATACTTGATGATTATTGCATATATGCCGAGATCAGTGAAAGGATCTCTCATCCCATGTGCAAAATAAGATCTCAATGAAACTCACATTTAAAAGAATATAGATGATGAATATTATATCTACTATGCGCATGTGTATATATAATTATTTTCATGGGATTATGCAATATTGCAAGCACCCCTGCACATTTGTTTTTAAACCGATACTAGACAACCACGTTTATGTATACCAGTTGGTGACTGGATATATATTAGCCTGAGATGTTCTACTTATGAATATGTGGTTGTTAAATAGTTGTGCCTATTGCGTCTCCCACAACGCATTATAATCGGTTTTAAAAGAAAAATGATGTTTATGTTGGATATGAATCCCCAACAATAATTCGCTACTAGCCTTAACAAATAATGTGTACACCGCTTTGCGGGATATGACTTTAATGAGACAATTGATTTTCCTATCATTAGGGGGATATTAGAGAAAGAACTCTCTAATTGAATGACAAAATCATTATGATGGTATATCACTACTTTGTCTCAATGATAAATCTTAGACTTCAAAATGTAACATTGAAGTTAAAGTGGTATCATAAATGATTTAAGTAATCAGATTATACACACTAGCGGCAAACATATTTATAAGTTTGAATTTAAATTAAAAGAAACAATGCTAAAGGAAGAAGCATTGCAATCACAAACAGTGGGATTGTGGTTGAGGCCGTGGCTCTCTAAAGGAATAGAGGGAAGCCACATGGTTCGATTAATTATCCACCCCAAGTAGTAGAGGGTAGATAAGGCACAAACCAATATACTCGTTATCATATGAATTCCTCTCATGAGATTATCTCTGATTAAACATGTCCATGAATTTATAATGGGGGACGCCCCGAAGTTTAAATGATTTCAGAGAATTAAAATCTCAATGTTAATGAGAGTGTGTATGAGTCGAGTGATAGACCTTACACTTATACTGACGATATATTTATACAGTTGCTCAAAGGAGCATAGAGCACGATGATATCGAACCATACTCTATTGCAATATGAAAGCAATGAGAATATTGGCCTAAATGCGTACAAGTAATCCAGGTATAAATTTAATATTTGACAAAGAGACAGGTATTTGGTATGATAGTGCTAATCAACCAAGTGTAAAGCCTGTAGGACATGAAATATTTCTTTGTTAGAAAGCGTACTGAGATAATGAGGTCCTAATTATTCTAACAACGCCCTGGATTCAAATATGAAAAGTTATACCTCTCTATTTTGTCCACAAAAATGTTCAACTACTTAATCTATAAGTAGACTCCAAAGTAATGGAGACGCAGCTAAAGATTGTGGACATTAAATGTCCTAACAGAATTTCATTAAATAGATGTATATGAAGTATTTGTTATGTTTTTATTATCTTTAATCAAGTGGTTTTAAATTACATTGTATATTTACATTGAAACGTTCACATTTGGATTAAATTAATCTAGACGAGAGTGACATACCCGTCTAAGTGACCACTTGACTGAAAAGGGATAGAAAAAGATAGATTATGTTTTCCCTCCAAGTACCATTATATGTCAAAGATATAGACATAGTATGTACTCATATTAAAGAAAATGAGAAATCTTAGATACTTGGAAGTCATAATTTAGATAAAGGATTTTGGGAAACTCAGGTTGTTTTGAAAACACCAAGTTGGTTGAATAATAATTCACCAGTTGCATATATCCAAAAGGGTTCTCAGGCAAATTAACACGGATAAATGTAATCTGTTAGCACTCTCATGATCGGTCGAAATATGGATGCTAGAAAATATATCCATTATTGGAAAATTATTGGGAGAAGGAATTTCCTATGAAAGTGCAATATGCGCATGATTGTACTTTGACAAACACATTCGACCAAATATTACATTCTCAATAACGTGTTAGCTAAAAATAGCTTAGGACCAACACAATGTATATCGTTATTGGAATAATATCAAGAATGTACTTTGATATCTATGTCAAACCATTGGTGTAATCTTTAGTCATCCCTTTTATAAATTAATTAAATGATTGATGATAATAATATTTCTAAAGGAATCGGAAATGTCAAAAGTATCACTACTCTAACACAAAGTAACGTGATTTGAGTTTTACCGATGATGGATATCCCCTTACCTCATTGATACTTTCTTAAATGAGTATATATCTACCATGAAAGAAACCAAGATGTTATATACGGAATACCTTGATAAAACTATATATCAAGTACATATCGAATTCTTATTGATGTGTTGCATCCAGGGGGAGTCCTTACATACTTATTTATCATCAGTTATATTGGTGCGTTGTACTCTTTTTCTTTTCTCCCTTTTGACCAAGGTTTATTTTTTCCCATTGGGTTTTGTTATTTGGTAAAGTTTTTTTTACGAGACAACACAATATGCACCATCCAACATTTTAATTTTGCGAAAGTAAACAATGTTGAAGAAAGAGCATAATTACTATATCGCAGTCAAAAGTAATTGACGTGTAGGTTTTAGTGCACCATACTCCCTTTTCACTTTGGCCGATGTTTATTTTTCCCATTGGGTTTTGTTCATTGGCAACGTTTTTGCAAGTTAATTTGGGAAAATTCCTTACGCTTGACACACAGGGGGAGAATTAAAGGAATTATATTCCACTGTTGTGTGCCTTCGCTAAGGTAATTGATGTGACAAGTATTGAAATGCAAATATTTTACTAACACCCTTGATCAATGTAAATATTAAGGGTAGATGTAGACTTGAGGGGGAGTACCCCGACTAGATTACATTACACTCTTTTCCTTTAACCAAGTTTTATTTTTTCCCACCGGGTTTTGTTACTTGGTAAGGTTTTTAATGAGGTAACGATACATATAAACTTTAATGATCAAAGCAAAGATCAAATAAAGATAGACTTAATGAAAGAAGCCTATCTTGATGTTATACTCCTTTTTCTCCAGTCAAGATTATTTTTCCCCACAGGGTTTTTGTTACTTGACAGAGTTTTGACGAGGCAATAAGACTGATACCAAATTCTATCTACAACTCAGCACAAGGGGGAGTGTTGAAGGAAATTCTATGTAGTGTGCTATCGTGTATATAGAATATGTATTAGGATCATTCTATGTAAACTATCTATTATATGGGCCCATTGGTCCATCTATGTAAACCCTAATATCTCCCTATTTATAGGGTCTTTGATAATGAAACTATACACCCAATTCTCCCTACAACAGCTTGTTATTAATTCGATCCGTTCAACGGTAGTAAATTTGGACTATTAATGCATGCCTCTCATGGTTAATAATATATGGGGAATTAATTATATTGATTAAACCAATAAACCGCTTGTGTTGAGGTTATCAATCTCAATCGTTTTCATTTTAAGTTTATTGCTACTATCAGGTTAAGATACGGCGCGTGTTCTATATTGACTCGGTAGTAAGTTTTGTTAATGAACGTGTCTCGTTATTAATAACCACCCTTGATGAAATGGATATACTCCTCGATTGAGTATTCGAGAGGAAGATAGTTAAAGATATAACCGGGATCGACGAACATTTTATTAAGTGGACAAAAGCAAAACCAAGTCTCCATCTCTATTAATTAAACTCATATACGTTGTTCATCTTAGTATTATTAAATCAAATCAAACTTAAAACCCCCCTTTTGTATTATTTAATTAAAAGAAAGATATTCCTTTCCCTGTGGATACGAACCTTACTTCACTATACTACGTATTAGTGTTGTATTAAAATTATTATTTTGAGTGCACCTCACGACAAAGTGCACGCCAAATTTGGCGCCGTTGCCGGGGAAAGACAATTATTTTTCTTTTTATTTTATCTCATAAAAAAATTACTTTTCTATTTTCTGAGCTTACATGAGTATATGGATACCAACACATCATCCTTAGAGAGTCAAATTTCCGTTTTGGCTTCTCTCATAAAGGAGTTTATCTTAAGCTCTGAAACTCAAGATGCCAAGATCTGCGATATTTGCATGTCTCAAAGGCATAAGACGGATTTTTGCCCAAAGCTCCAAGAGGAATACCTCGCACAAATTAATTATGTACCTCACATGAGGTATGATCCATTCTCCAACTCTAACATGTCTACGGAGGACATGGTTCGGGCTCTTACTAACAGCGTGACCACCATGCAACAAAACATGGTGCAATTCCAAAACGAGACCAAGTCTACCATTTTTAACTTGGAATCTCAAGTGAGTCAAATAGCCGGAGCCGTGAGTAGGCTTGAAGCAAGGGATTCGGGAAAACTTCCCTCTCAAATAGAATGTGATCCTAAACATCAAACTTTTGCAATCACATTGACAAATGAGAAGGAAATGCAAGAGGAGATCCAAAATCCAGAAGAAGTAGAAGAAGAAAGAGACACGGAGCTCGAGCTGGTCAAAGAAGAGGATAAACCATGTTTCAAGGTCAAATATCTATCCTTATCATTCTTTGAGGTACCCCCAACAGTTCTAAAAACTTCGAGGGAAACTCATAAAATTGAAAAGGATAAAGACATTTTTTATATCTTCACCAAAATTGAGAGATCAAAACATTTTCCATTGATAATGTTAATCGATAATTTCTTTCCCTCACTCTCACCACATGAATCAATGGAAATCTGGATATTTGATCCTGGAAAGATTTTCGAAGTTAAGAGTCAAAATAATTATCATGATCCAAGCTTGAACGATTGAACACAATGATGGCGTCGTGCCGCGACGTTAAACGAGGCGCTTCTTGGGAGGCAACCCAAGCAAAGGTACATATTCTTTTCTCCTTTGTAGTTTTCATTTTAAAAAAAAAATACCAGGGGCACCATACCTGATCGGGTGTCACGTACTACCCGGTCGGGTATAAACAAAAATATAAAGGGTGAAGCTCGAGTAACCAAATACTCGATCGACTCAGGGGTGGAAAATTATGAAGTACCCGATCGGGCAGCTCCATATACCCGGTCGGGTGTGTTAATTTTTTTCTGGGAATATGTTCGCACCAAAACGCCCGATCGAGTATACCCCAACTCGATCGGGTAGGACCCCGGATTTTAAAGAAACACAGGCATACCCGATCGGGTATGTCAGGGTACCCGGTCGGGTACACGGTCTTTAAACCCAAATTAGCCACCCAAAATACTCATTTCATCTTCCCCAAACCTCCAATTTCAAAGTTTCTTTCTCCCATTACTCCCTCAAATCTCCACCAAATCTTTCCAAACCAACACCAAAATCTTCACCACATTTCCTTCTACACCCCATATCCATCAACACCACATTCTTCCCAAAAAACTCAAGTCCAAAAATAATGCCTTACGCCCTCCCCCAAGTCCGAAAATTTGAACTCAAAATTCAAAGCATCAAATGAAAATGGCACCAAAGAGAACATGGGGCGAGGGTATTTCATCTAGAGCACCGGTTAGCCCAGTTATGATGGAGACGAGCACTAGGGACAGTGCTTCGAGCTAAGTGATACCTTGTAAACTAGCATTATTTTCTTCGCAAAAAAATAAAATGAAATGCTAGTTAGGTTGAAAACCCAAAAAATGGGCAATCTAAGCAAAAAAAGGCTTACAAAAAACATGATGAGTGAGTGGAGAGGTGGAAAAATAAAAGAGATGCTAGGATGAAAACCTGAAAAGGCTCCTAGGCAAAATGAGAGATATGAGAGATATATATTTGTTTTTACAGGACATCATTTAATCTCTTCAAGATGAAAAGAGGAGATGAGCATAGAAGGCCATGAAACCCATATGTTATCCTTGGTGGTCTTTTGCTTTTTTTGGTTGATTGTTGAACTTTTGAGGACTTGGAACTGTTAAACATTTGACTTTACTCGAGGACGAGTAAAGAAGCTAAGTGTGGGGGAGTTGATATTCATGTAATTTCCGATTGTATGTTTGTATTTTTAACTAGTTTTTATTAGTTCTAGTTGAGGAAATTACACACTTTTGGTGTAATACTTTATTTTCATATTTATTTGTAATTTGTTTAGATTAGGACTTTTCTGAGCTAAACAGGTCAAAGATCATCCAAGGGATCAAGATTGGACCTTAAAAGATCAAGGAAAGTGCAAGGAGGCAAGAAAGATTTCGATTTGGAAAAAATACTCATGTACCCGGTCGGGTATTTCCTATACCCGATCGGGTATTTGCTTGATTCGATTGTCCAAATCAAATCCGGGAACAAATGATCGTGGGAGCAAGATTTCGTTAAGATTTGTCACATACCCAATCGGGTATGCCGACATACCCGGTCGGGTATGCCCAGAAAAGTGACTTTCTGGGAAATTTCCTAAGATACCCGATCGGGTATCCTATATACCCGGTCGGGTATCAGCCCCTGCAGCTCCCAAAAGCCTATAAATACACCCCTTTCCTTGACATAAAAATGACCAATTCACATATACTCTTTAGCTCAGTTTAGTTAAGTATTTCTTTTATATTTTTAGCATGTTTAGTCTCCAAATGAGGAGCTAAACTCTTCCATCTTGGTTTTGCTAGTTTGAAGCTTAATGAATTTGTAAGTTGTGAGTTATTCTCTTTAATTTTCTTCGTTGAATATTAATTCTTCCTTTAAATACTATTTCTATTTCAATGTTGGGGAGTGTTACTAAGATGACAATTAGTTAACATCTTGACAATAGTTATAGTAATAGTAATTTCTTCCTCTATGTTAATATTGGGGAGTGTTACTAAGATGACAATTAGTTAACATCTTAATATTAACTAGGGTAGGATTCATCTTCTTTAATATTCTTCCTTGAGTATTAATTAATTCCTATCCATATTTCATATTAATATTTTGAACATTACTTAAAGGATCAACTAGTTTTGTTTAATATATTAATTATTACTAGAATCGATCGATTAATACGCTTGTTATTAATTCGATCCGTTCAACGGTAGTAAACTTGGACTATTAATGCATGTGTCTCATGGTTAATAATCTAAGGGGAATTAATTATATTGATTAAACCAATAAACCGCTTGTGTTGAGGTTATCAATCTCAATCGTTTTCATCTTAAGTTTATTGCTACTATCGGGTTAATATACGGCGCGTGTTCTATATTGACTCGGTAGTAAGTTTTGTTAATGAACGCGTCTCGTTATTAATAACTACCCTTGATGAAATGGATATACTCCTCGATTGAGTATTCGAGAGGAAGATAGTTAAAGATATAACCGGGATCGACGAACATTTTATTAAGTGGACAAAAGCAAAACCAAGTCTCCATCTCTATTAATTAAACTCATATACGTTGTTCATCTTAGTATTATTATATCAAATCAAACTTAAAACCCCCCTTTTGTATTATTTAATTAAAAGAAAGATATTCCTTTCCCTGTGGATACGAACCTTACTTCACTATACTACGTATTAGTGTTGTATTGTAATTATTATTTTGAGTGCACCTCACGACAAAGTGCACGTCAGTGTGATCGGCCAACAATCGGAGTCGGTTTAGGGCGAAAAAGGGCATTTTCGGTACCGGGGGAACCCCGAACCGGCACCAGTTGGGCCCAGACCGGCGCCGGTGCAAAACAGAACTTCGGCCGGCAGAAAAACAGCACAACCGGCACCGGTCAGGGCCAAACCGGCACCGGTCCGGTCGGGCAATGTCGGTCAAAATTGTTTTTTAAGCGGAAAAATCCATTTTCAGCCCCAATTTCGACCTGAACTCATCCCTCTCTCTACAAGCAATCTCAAAACCCTTCCTAAGATTATTCAAGGCCAAATTAAACCTATTATTCATCAAAGATCATCACTTGGTAAGAGTTTACACTTTACATAAAGTATTTCTTCTATATTTGTATTTATAGTTCTTGGTTGGGGATTTTGCTAGGGTTGGTTTATGTAGGGTTGATTCTAGGAAAATTAATGGATTTTCTTAATAATAAGGTTGTTATGGAGTTGTTGTTTATCCTTGATTAGAAACTCTTGGGAAGTTTTGAGTATTTAATTACCCCAAATGTTTTGCCCAATTTGATCAAAGAATTTGGGGAAACTTCTTAGTATGTATAGACTGATTCTAAATAGATATGTAAAACTCTTGATAGTATGGTTATTGTCTAGTTGTTGTTGATTCTTGAGTATGAAGTTCAATCGGGTGTTGGTTGTCTAGTTACCCGAAGATTTGATCGGTTGAGACATAGGAGTTTTAGAAGTCTATCATGTTCGGAGGCTGGTTTAGTTGAATTCCTTTTATGCCTAAGTCTTAGGGTTTTTGGTAAAAGCATGAAATTGTGTTGATCAACTGCAAATCATATATATATATATATATATATATATATATATATATATATATATATATATATATAGCTGCTCATCGAAGAACCGTTGCCCGTGGACGCCTTTATACACATGATCAAGGGTAAAAACTCCGCGTGAACCAGATAACTTACCACCACCTATACATGATAGTTCTAAATAAAGCATGGAAGTCTAGCTAATGATGAATTGATATACTTACTTGAATACTTAAAATTGTATGGCATGAGATTATGTGAACTCCAAGTTGTATGTATCCATGAACGGATGATCTTAATTGTGGAGCCATTTATTTATGTGATGTAAAGTATTCAGAATATATGTTTGAGGTTGTGTTCATGTAGAATGAAAATGAAAAGGAAGTTATGATGATAATGAAAACTATCGAATGATAAGTAATGATCTAAGCTAAGATAGTCGTGCCCCCAAGTAACTGCCTGAGCTGAGCGTACCGGGACAACCTTTCGCGGGGAGTCCCGGGGTTACTTCTGATGGGCTGTAGGCTAGCTAACCGAGGTCATCAGCGAGGGGCCAGGACACGAGCTACGGGCCCATAAACTCAAGGAACAAGATGAGATGAAAGAATGATGAGTAAGGAAACCTCTTGAGGTTTGATATGTGAATGCTTATGGGTGTTATGTGCATTTCATGTGCGATTACAATATATGTGTGGTGTATTGAGCATGTATATCTATTTATGATTAGCTGAGATTCCTTAAATGGTTTTGTGGATGAAATGGTGACTTACTAAGCATTACAGCTTACGAGAATTCCATTCTCTTATGTTCTCATGTATAGGTAATAAATGAAGTATGGAAGCCTGAGAGAATGTATGAAGTCGGTGACAAGGTCTTGGATGGGTTAAAGGAGAAGATCTGGCTATTTGTTATGTTTTGCTTTTAGTACTTTGGTGCTCCTACAGATTGTTAAATGATTTTGAAATCCTGATCAGGTGTAACAGTTTTAAAGACGTTTTATTTGTGATACCCTTTATTATGGTTATAAGGTTGGATTATAAGTATAAGAAATAAAGTCTCATCTCGAGGCTTAGTTTCTTTATTTCCACTTTGTATATTGAGTATTGTTTATGTTGAGTATGGTAATGACCGTTTGGGGACGGTCATTACAGTTTGGTATCAGAGCCCAGGTCCTTCCGTAACTCCATCCATTGTCCCGCACCGCTCGACATCTCTCAGGTAAGTGAGTAGTTAAAGGCATATAAGAGTAACTACTATTTCATATAAGTGAACTCAGTACAAATGTTGGGTATATATGTATGTGTCATATGTATTTATTACACTATGAAGATGTTTCTTGAAGTATCGTAAAGCATACGAGTAGGCTGGACAGCAGACCAGGGTTTAGCAAATGTGTCAAGATTAATAGGGGTTACTGTGCTGAACAGGATGATAATGGGATTAAGATGAGATCTAAGGCCCTTAATGATCAAAGTTATCGAGGTCGACCTGCTAAATTTCCCATAACAAAAGGTGCTTAATAACACTTATCGTAGACAAATAAGTTGTTTATGAAAAATTTCAATTGTCCTTATAGGTTGAGGAGCATAATAGACCAGAACTAAATATTAAACAAAGTCCAAGTTGAGAATAACCTTTGCTTCGAATCGGAGTTTAGCATTTAGGCAAGTAATTGATTGTTATAGCCTATTATGGTAAAGTTTCCATGTCATTATATTAAAGGAGAAAATAATAAACCCTATACAGTTGTTAAACTGATATATATGATAAAACCCCAATGGCGTAATATGAAAGTGAAATAGTGAACCTTATGAGTTTACTTAACTGGTTTTAATTAAGCGAGTAAGTTCATAACTCGTGGGATGGTTCGGACCAATGGTCTTGACTTGAACCAGATGGTACGGAACCCTTCAATTTTCGTGAAGATTCTCGGAGACTAAAGAAAATAGTAATCTATGTTGGGAAGGCAAGAAAATACTTCCGGAGCGGGTGTCAAAACATTCTTTTTGGTCCATGAGGTGAGTAAACATGTAGATAATGTGTCCAAACAGGAAGTAGAAGTGATTATGTACGAGTATGAGTATTCGTAGATATTATCTCAATAAGCTCGTGTTGGTAGCGGGTATGCTCTTTGAGTAATAGAAGTATCGGTGGGAATAAAGAGTGTAAAAGCTTGGCAGTAAAAACTATCCTTATGTTGCAAGTCTTCAACCACTATAAAGGCTACATAAACTTTATCACTATGAACGAACAATTTTTTTAGTTATATAGTTAGAGGATTAAAGTTAGAAGGAACAGTATTGTGGAATATCAACGAAGAAATAAATATTGGTAATAAACCACTTAAAGGGAGTTTATAGTTAAACTGTTATTTTCAACTCTTATAGACTACATGTATGAATATAACACAATTTTATTAGTGAAGGCTTGAAGGGTTTAATAAATAAAAATGTTTATAGCACTCTTGTTTTCTACTCATCCCAATCCTACAGCTAATTGTGGAAGCAAAGAGATAGTCTTTAAATCATTATATAAAAGGGTGGAATAATTTTTTTTTATATAAAGTCAAAGACCTAGTGATAGTTCACCTCCTCGTCTTGACATTCTGTTTTCAGGTATTTTTGTGTCAAACAATTATGGGTATGACAATGTCAAATTTAGTTAAACATACTATCCTCCGTCTCTAAATAGATGCAACATGAGGTGTGGGCACAAGAATTAAGAAACACAAATAAATTAATTTTATTTCCACTATACCCTTTACCCTTTAGTTCCACGCACAAATGAATAAAAGTGACAGACACGTTACTGTACATCAACAGTACAATTGCTTTTATTTTTCTGATTACACATGCTACCACCGATTACACATCCCATACTTTAAAATTAAGCTACTTCAACGTAAGATTATCAAACCAGATTTGTTTGAAGACCTTCATAATGCTAATCAGAATTCATAGACAAAAGCAAGGAAAACATAACCCCACATCACTTATTTAAGTTTGTCTAAATACTAGTTTAATAACGCGCGTTGCGCGTTCGTGGTAATGCCCAAAACCAATGTAGGGACAACAATATATCAGTTAAGGTTTAGTGAAAATATGAGTAATATGAATACAACAGTTGAATACATAATTTGTTATTTATCGATAAAGAATCATAAACAATAAAGCATGTATTAGCTAGAAAATATGTGGGAAAATAAAGCAGTCAAGATAATTATAGTAACCATAATAGGAGTGAGATTCACATGAAACAATAGCATGTATTTGTGTTGTTACATCAAAACACACATAACAAATACAAAAATGTTTTGGTCGGAGAAATAGTCAAATATTTATTGGGTTGTAGCGCCATAAGACAAATATGTCCCATAAGACAAATTCATGTACTGCATTGTAACTCTTATACCAAGATTCTGCCCTTCCATTCATGTACCTATCAAATCAAGCCAGGACCCTCCTACACAATTACATGCACTATTTTTTTTCATAAATAAATTTACAATGTACAATAGACTTCATTGCTTGAGCTAGTTAGTCCGTAGGTATTAAATTTATTTCAGGAAAAAGTATTACTAAAGCTGTAAACATAGAACTCATTTCTTAGCTCAAAACATATATGGTAGTCATTATTCCGTATGAAAAGTTGCTCACTTTCTTGTGAGAATTTTGAGATTTAAACCACAAGCAGAATAATAGGCATGACTACTTTGAAGGCTTGAAAATAGAAACAAGTGATCAATTATTATCCCCATTGAGTTCAAATTTAAGTTCCCCGATACACAATGAGACTACAATCTAACCTGGGATTAGTCTACCCGATACAAATTGAAAAAAACTCCCAGTAGTTGATCCTTCCATATAAGTCTACCTGATATGGAATTATTCTTCCCAGAATTTTGGGTTTTATAACTTCTAACTGTTAGTAAGTTTCTATTACGTACGAGGTTCCCAAGATTTGAAAGTAATCATTGATTCAAAAGATAGCCAAATGCAGCCTAGAATTTAAAAGTAGTCTATTTGATATTGAATTTCAGTTTCAAAAGCAGTAACTGCAATTATTTAAGAGACTTAGGTGTTTATAGTGTTAGAGGAAAAAGTTGTTAACAAATTATTACTCCGTAGCATACATGGCTGTACATCTCAGTTTCTAGATTTCCATAACTTTAATCATATAACACTTTATATAAGCATGGACTACTGGTTAACAAATAGTTTGCGTCCAAATACTCCGTCAGTATATAAACAAATGTGAATAAGCACAAGCACAATACAGGGAGAGGCCTAAAAAGGTTACCATAAGAAGATTGTTGAGCAGTGGGAGATAATACTTTGCTAGTTCACCAAAAGATGAATATATATTAATAAGGGGAATACATGACGATTGAAGGTGAGAGAGTCTCGTCGAATTCCATAACTCGGGTAGCACATGAGATGGAAACAGCTTAGGGTGACGATTTGATATCAGGTGTATATGAAACGAAACAACCTTCTTAAATGCAATCATCACTATAATGAAAACAAAGGAAAATACCAACTTACATGAGAAGACAAAAGGGGTGAAGGGAGGTGACAAACGTTGGTGGTGGTTTTCCGCGAAGAAAATGGGTCCTCATTGAGGCTTTACCAACGGGGTGACAAACAACGTTTATTAACAGCAATACGAAGGTAATTGAGTAAGAATGGTTACAAGTACCAAAGCATTGAGTTGTGTAATGAGCTGTAATTTTACACCAACAATTTTTTTTCTCCAAAATGACCTTACCTCATTCATGTTTATAATTTTGTAAAGATTGAAATCATGATCAGGAGTGGCCTAGGAGGATGGCTTGCAATACCAACTCATTGTATACTTGTATAGGTTCCGAAGGCTTGTAAAGATAACTAAAAGTCTGAGATTAGTATCACACGAAGAAAAAATGATATAAGAAAAATAATTAACTATAAACATAACATCTGATTTCATCAAGATTGACAATAAAACTGATATGCACTAATTAGTAGTGCATAAATGTTTGTTTTTATGTTTGATTTGTGTGAATTGTTTACCGTTTTAGTAATTTGAGAACATTTGTTTGATTTTAATTGTAATTGTATTTTAATCCCCATTTGTGGGTTGTAAAGTAGAATTAGGCATTATGGTGTTAAAAAGGAGGACTTTGAGTGAAGCAAAAAGAGATTGGACTGTTCAGGAGCTGAAACCTGACCGGGCATAAACACTTGACCCGGTCGGGCAAGATTTAACAAACGAAGGTGACTGAAAATTGCACAGACCCGGTCGGGTCCCCTATACCACCCGGTCGGGTCGGATTTGACCCGGGACAACTTAACGTGCAACAACACAAAAATGTTGAAGATTATCTGATCTTGACATGCACTCGGTCGGGTGGGCCCTTTACCCGGTCAGGCACCGGACCAAAGGTGTTGTAAAACACCTATAAATAGCTCCATTTTCTTTCACTTTTATTCATCCCTTCTTATATACTTCTAAGCTTAGTTTAGAATAGCTTTTCTTATATTTTTATAGCATGTTTAGTCTCCAAATGAGGAGCTAAACTTCCATTTCTTGGTTTTTCTCTTGAAGCTTGTTGATTATTAAAGTTGTGAGTTATTTTCTTAACTTCTTCTCTTGATTATTAATTCTTCCCTTAATCTCATTCTATATTAATGTTGGAGGGTTGCTAAGTGACGATTAGTTAACGTTCCGACATTAATTACTACTAGAAACGATAAACGAACCGATGGTTAATCGTTGGTGGTTTCACAAGTAAGTAACTTCGGTTTATTAATGCATGATCGTGGTTAATAAACTTAAGAGGGATCAATTTTGTTGGTTAAACCGAGACCGTTGTGTTAAGGTTATCAATCTCAATTGATTTCATCAAGGAGTTAAAATATTGAATGCTACTATTATATCGGTATACGGCATTGTTCTATATTTGATTAATAGTAAGTGTTGTTAATGAACGGTTGTTGAATATAACTACCCTCGATGAATTGGAGATACTCCTCGATTGAGTATTCGAGAGGGGATAAGTTATAGATATGACCAGGATCAACTAAAATATGTCAACAAGTGGAAAGTAGCAAAACCAAATCCCTTTTATTCTTGAATTAAACACATATAGGTTGTTCATCTTAGTTTCTTAATTAAATTAAATCACTCAAACCAAAAACCCCCTTTTTAATTACTAGTTTCATAAAAAGAGAATCATTCATTTCCCTGTGGATACGAACTCTACTACACTATACTACGTATAAGTGTTTAGTATTGAATTTATTTTGACGCACCGTGACAAAGTGCTCGTCAAATTTGGCGCCGTTGCCAGGGAGAGGCAATTAATTTTTCTTTTTATTTTATTTCAAGAAAAATCAAAACAAAAATTATATATAAAGTTTTCTATTTTGCTGAGCTTTGTTTGAGTATATGGTAAAAACCCGATCCATAAACCAACTCACCTACCAAACAAACCCCGAAATAGAAAAAGCTCTCGAGCGGTTAAAAAGTAAATTCTCAAGTACCGACTCGGGAGAATCCTCAAGTGCTAGTTCTCAATCTAGCGAGTCCGAGGAGCCAATATCAATGGCTCTTGAAATAAGAACGCTGAGGGAGCTCCCAGCTCCCAATCTAAACCAACAACCCATATGTATCACCTTCCCAACTCTTGATGCAGGTGCTACATTTGAGTTAAAATCTGGACTCATACATCTACTTCCATCTTTCCACGGGCTAAGAGGAGAGGATCCGAATAAACATGTTTCGGAGTTCCACATCGTTTGCACAAGCATGTACCCGAACGGTGTTACCGAGGAGCAAATTAAGTTGAGGGCTTTTCCATTCTCCCTCAAAGACACCGCCAAAGATTGGCTATTCTATCTTCCCTCAGGAAGCATAGACACTTGGGCGGCCATGAAAAAGAGCTTCCTCGAAAGGTATTTGTAATACTTGAGATTTAATTTAAATGGATTATTAGTACTACTAATACCAACAAGGTGCATCTCCTTTTAAGGGAGCTCATTAGCCAAGAACTCCAAAGTTAAGCGTGCTTGGACGGGAGTAGTCTTGGGATGGGTGACCCCTTGGGAAGTTTCTCAGGGCGCGCACGAGTGAGGACAAAGTGCGTGGAAAAGGCTAGTGGCGGTTTGTGAGGACAGTACTAGAGGTCAGAAGTAACTACCTCGGGGACTACGGGGCCGGGGTGTTACAGGTGGTATCAGAGCAACCCTGCGACAGTGTGTTGATCCGTTGGATATCAGGCGGGCACTTAGCAAGGGAAAAGATTCTGGGATATGATTGAGATTGGTTTATGGGCGCAACGAGGACGTTGCGTTCCTAAGTGGGGGTGATTGTAATACTTGAGATTTAATGTAAATGGATTAATAGTACTATTCATACCAACAAGGTGCATCTCCTTTTAAGTGAGCTCATTAGCCAAGAACTCCAAAGTTAAGCGTGCTTAGACGGGAGTAGTCTTGGGATGGGTGACCCCTTGGGAAGTTTCTCAGGGTGCACACGAGTGAGGACAAAGTGCGCGGAAAAAGCTAGTGGCGGTTTGTGAGGACAGTACTAGAAGTCAGAAGTAACTACCTCGGGGCCTACGGGGCCGGGGTGTTACAGTATTATCCTGCCTCAATCTCCTCATCTCTAAAGAAACAAATCAACAATGTGGAGCAAAAAGATGATGAATCGTTCTACGAATTCTGGGAACGATTCAAAAAACTCTGTGCAAGCTGCCCGTATCACGGCTACTCGGAGCAAGATCTCATCCTTTACTTTTATGATGGTCTTTGTGATGATGATAGACGGATGATCAATGCCGCATGTGGAGGAGGAATAGTCAACAAAACTCCTTCTCAAGCTAGGAATCTTATCTTAGAGTTAGCCGAAAATTGTAGACACTATGATCGGCGGTCAACAAAGAGAGTCATGGCGGCGGAATCCAACAACTCATTGGAGAGTCAAGTAGCCGACTTGACTTCTTTGGTTAAAGATTTCCCCGAAGTCAAGGTCTGCGGCATCTGTTCAACACAAGGGCATCCCACAGATTCTTGCCCAACTCTACAAGAGGAGAACTCCGAGCAAGTCAATGCTTTGGGGTTCCAAGGCCAAAGAAGGTACGATCCTCACGGCAACACCTACAATCCGGGATGGAGGGATCATCCAAATCTAAGGTACGGAAACTCTCAACCCCCTCAACAATCAAACCCTCCTCCTCAACAATATAAACAATAAGGCCAAACATCGAACTCAAACATGTCCACCGAAGACATGATTCAAGCACTAGCCATGAACATGACTACGATGCAACAAAGTGTGGCCGAATTTCAAGAAACAACAAAGTCTAGCATCCACAACTTGGAAAGCCAAATGAGCAAAATCTCAAATGTCGTGAGTAGGCTAGAAGCTAGGGATTCGGCAAAACTTCCATCTCAAACGGAGCCGAATCCAAGGCAACAAGCTCATGCGGTCACTTTGAGAAGTGGCAAAGAATTGGTTATGGCTAAGGCAAAAGCAAAGAGCCATGTGGGAGAAGAGGAGGAGGAGATCTTGATGCCAAGCACAAACCCTCAAAATGAAGAGGAAAAAGAGGAGGAGATCACACCTCAAAGAAAGTTCCCACCGCTCGATTCATATGAGCCGGTGCCACCTTTTCCGGAGGCTCTCAAGGATAACCGAAAATACAATAATGACAAAGACATCTATGAGACCTTCAGCAAATATGAGGTAAATATCCCTCTTCTCAATTTAATAAAAGGTGTTCCTAGGTTTGCAAAGTTTTTAAAAGAACTTTGCACAATTAAAAGGAAACACAAGTTGAATGGCAAGCATAAATCCAAGTAAGTGAAAGAAACTGCCTAAAAAGTATAGTGACCCGGGAATGTTCACTATACCATGTAAACTTGGAAATTCTAGTTCCTCTAGGACTATGTTAGATTTGGGTGCATCAATCAATGTGATCCCATATTCTCTATATAAGTCCCTAGAAACTAGGACCTTTACATGAAATGAGGGTTGTTATCCAACTTGCTGATAGATCCAATGCTTACCCAAAAGGTGTGGTAGAGGATGTTCTCGTCATGGTGGATAATTTAATCTTTCCCGCTGATTTTTACGTTCTTGAAATGGAGAACGATAAAAATGCAGTCCCAATTTTACTAGGCAGGCCTTTCTTGAAAACGGCCAAGGCAAAAATTGACGTTTTTAGTGGAGTGTTAACCATGGAGTTCGATGGCGAAAAAGTCGAATTTAATATCTACGACTCCATGAAATACCCCACTGATAATCACTCTCTCTTTGCGATTGACACTTGCGACACTTGGGTCCAAGATGTATTTGAAATTGAGGGAAAAGATGAAGTACTAAGCTCAATTGAAAACGACATAGAGGATTTTACTTTGGAATACTCTATGTCAAATAACATGAAGGTTATGGTGGCGGAGTTAAATCAACTCCCACTTTTGCCACCGGGCTCTAAAGCCCTCCCACTAACCATTCCAAACGAGAAGCCGCTAACATCTGTTTTGCAGGCACCGGAGGTGGAATTAAAACCACTCCCTGAAAATATGAAGCATGTGTTCTTGGGGGAAAATCACACTCTACCGGTGATTATTTCAAATGCCATGTCCCAAGAACAAGAAGAAAGATTGATCGCGGTCCTCAAGGAATATAAATTGGCCATTGGATGGTCTATTGCCGACATCAAAGGCATAAGTCCATCCACATGCATGCACAGGATTTTGCTCGAAGACGAGGCCAAAGCGGTGAGACAACCGCAACGAAGATTGAACCCACCCATGATGGAGGTGATGAAAAAGTAGGTGATCAAATTGCTTCAAATGGGAATCATCTTTCCCATTTCCGATAGCAAGTGGGTGAGTCCTACTCAAGTGGTGACAAAGAAGACCAGAGTAACGGTCATTGAAAACAAGGATGGCGAGATGGTGCCCACCTGAGTTCAAAACGGATGGCAAGTTTGCATTGACTACCGAAGACTCAATTCGGTAACTAGAAAAGACTTCTTTCCATTGCCTTTCATTGATCAAATGCTAGAGAGGTTAGCAGGGAACAAGTTCTATTGTTTTCTCGATAGTTACTCCGGGTATTTCCAAATACCAATAGCCCCGGAGGACCAGGAGAAAACAACCTTCACATGTCCATTTGGCACTTTTGCCTACCGACGAATGCCCTTTGGATTATGCAACGCACCGGGCACCTTTCAAAGGTGCATGATGAGCATATTTTTCAGAATTTGTGGAGGTATTCATGGAGGTCTTTATGGATGATTTCACAATCCATGGGGACTCTTTTGACTCTTGCCTCTATCACCTCACTCTTGTGCTAAAAAGTTGCATTGAATCCAACCTTGTGCTGAACTCTGAAAAATGCCACTTCATGGTAGAACAAGGGATTGTTCTTGGGCATGTGATCTCATCAAAGGGGATCGAGGTAGAAAAAGCAAAGATTGATGTGATTCAAATGCTCCCGTACCCCACAAATGTACGGGACATCCACTCTTTTCTCGGTCACGCCGGTTTCTATAGGAGATTCATCAAGGATTTCTCAAAAATTTCATCTCCTCTATGCAAACTTTTACAAAAGGAGGTAAAATTTGATCTAAATGATGAATGCAAAGAGGCTTTTGACACTTTAAAAGCAAGATTGGTGACTGTCCCAATCATACAAGCTCCCGATTGGTCTCTTCCGTTTGAGATCATGTGCGACGCAAGTGACTATGCGGTGGGGGCTGTTTTAGGCCAAAAGGTCGGAAGAGCTTCTCATGTCATCTACTACGCCTCCTCAACCCTCAACGAAGCCCAAAAGAACTATTCCACCACCGAGAAGGAAATGCTAGCGGTAGTTTTTGCTTTGGAAAAGTTTCGTTCCTACCTTCTTGGAACAAAAGTTATTGTCTACACCGACCATGCCGCTCTCCGATTCCTTATGACAACGAAAGAAGCCAAACCAAGACTCATTTGATGGGTCATTCTATTGAGTGAGTTTGATATGGAAATTAAAGACAAGAAAGGAGCGGAGAACTTGGTGGCCAATCATTTAAGCCGCCTCATTCCTCACAAAGACATCAAAGACCTCCACACAAATCTCATCAAAGGTGAATTCCCAGATGAAACTCTCTGCTCCATCAAAGTCACACAACCATGGTACGCAAATATCGTGAACTTCCTCGTTTCCAGCAAATTTCCTCCACAACTCTCAAAATCTCAAAAAGAAAAATTAAGAATGGATTCAACGTCCAAAAAAGGTTGAATCCCCAACCCCAAGCCCCCCCCCCCCCCCACCCCGACCCGACAGGATGGTGGGCGAGTAAATCACGGTGACTCTATGTGTGGGATGACCCAAATTTGTGGAAGCATTGTAAGGATCAAATAATCCGAAGATGCATCCCTGAATATGAGATAGCCCACATCATAGAGTTTTGTCACTCTTATGCTTGTTGATGCACACTAATTAGTAGTGCATAATTGCATTTTTTATGTTTGATTTATGTTGATTGTTTGACATTTTATTTAGTTTGTAAACATTTATGTAATTTCAGTTGTAATTGTATTTTATTCTTTATTTATAAGTTGTAAAGTATAGTTAGGATTGGTGGTGTTGGAAAGGAAGACTTTGAAGAGAAGAAAACAAGAAATTTGACTGCCCAGGAGTGAAACCTGACCGGGTAGAAACCCCCACCCGGTCAGGTATGATTTAACAGACGAAATTGCCAAGAAAGTCACTGGACCCGGTCGGGTCCCCTACTTGACCCGGTCGGGTCAGATGTGACCCGGGACAAAACGACGTGCGAAGATCACCAGAACGTGGCGGATTATCTGATTTTGACCGGACCCGGTCGGGTAAGTACTATACCCGGTCGGGTACCCGGCCCAAGGTGTTGAAAAACACCTATAAATAGCACACTTTTTCTTCTCTAAAAATCATCCTTTCTTCCATACTCTTTAGCTCAGTTTAGAATAGCATTTCTTTATATTTTTCTAGCTATGTTTAGTCTCCAAATGAGGAGCTAAACTTCCATTCTTGGTGTTGCTCTTGAAGGTTGTTGATTATTAAAGTTGTGAGTTATTTTCTTAACTTCTTTCCTTGAATATTAATCAATAGTTCTTTCCTTAATACCATCTCTATATTAATGTTGGGGAGTGTTGCTAAGATGACAATTAGTTAACATCTCGACATTAGTTAGAATGGTATTTTCTTCCTCTATATTAATGTTGGGGAGTGTTGCTAAGATGACAATTAGTTAACATCTTGATATTAATTATAGTAGGATTCATTTTCTTTAATAATATACTTCCTTGAATATTAATTAATTCCTACTCATATTTCATATTAATATTTTGAACATTACTTAAAGGATCAACTAGTTTTGTTTCATATATTAATTATTACTAGAAACGATCAACGAACCGATGGTTAATCGTTGATGGTTTCACAAGTAAGTAACTTCGGTTTATTAATGCACGGCCGTGGTTAATAAACTTAAGAGGGATTAATTTTGTTGGTTAAACCGAAACCGTTGTGTTGAGGTTATCAATCTCAATTGATTTCATCAAGGAGTTGGAAAGATTAAATGCTACTATTAAATCGGTATAAGGCGTTGTTCTATATTTGATTAATAGTAAGGGTTATTAATGAACGGTTGTTGTTAATAACTACCCTCGATGAAGTGGATATACTCCCCAATTGAGTATTCGAGAGGGAATAAGTTATAGATATAACAATGATCGACTAAAATATATCAACAAGTGGAAAGTAGCAATGCCAAGTCCTTTTTATTCTTGAATTAAACACATACTAGGTTGTTCATCTTAGTTCTTGATTAAATTAAATCACTCAATCCAAATCCCCCCTTTTTTATTTACTAAGTATCATAAAAAGAGAATTATTCCTTTCCCTGTGGATACGAAATCTACTATGCTATACTACGTATAAGTGTTTAGTATTGAATTTATTTTGACGCACCGTGACAAAGTGCTCGTCAAATTTGGCGTCGTTGCCGGGGAAAGGCAATTACTTTTCTTTTTATTTTATCTCATAAAAATCAAAAACAAAAAAAAATATATATAAAAAAAAATCTTACTTTTTCTGAGCTTGCATGAGTAAATGAATACCAACACATCATCCCTAGAGAGTCAAATTTCTGACTTGACTTCTGTAATAAAGGAGTTTATCTCATGTTCAAAATCTCAAGACGTCCATACATGCAACATTTGCATGTCACAAAGGCATCTTACGGATTTTTGCCCAGAGCTTCGAGAAGAATTCTTTGAACAAAGGAATGGTGTTGGTTTCCAAGAGAGGTATGATTCATTCTCCAAAACATATAGCCCATACTCATGTTCTTATTCCAGCATGTCCACTGAAGACATGATCCGAGCTCTCACTATCAATGTGACAAATATGCAACACAATATGTCACAATGCTCGCAAGAAGCAGTGTCCAACGAACAGAACTTGGACAATCAGTTGAAACAAATGCCAAGCATTGTGAACCACATGGGCGAGGAGGAGGAAGAAGAGGAGCTTACGGAGAAAGCTCAACCGGAGGAGGAACCTGAAAACTCAACTCAACCACCGGCCATTCCTAAGATCATGCCACCATTTCCTGAGGCTCTAAGGGAAACACAAAGGGTGGAGAAGGACAAATATATCTATGAAATCTTCAGCAATTGTGAGTATAATTTAGACTTCTCTTTGTTCACAAATAAGCAAGGAATAACGGTGGGATTACACAAATATTTCATACTCCCTCTTATATCACCCGGATCAAAACCCCTTCCATTGACCATGCTTAATGAAAATCATGGACCAACACTCTCACACTATGAAGCGATAGAAATCTGGATATTTGATCCCGGAAAGGTCAAAATAAAGGGTCGAAAAACTGAGTCTTTCTATAAGAGTCACCCGGGTGAAAATTTGAAGAAGAGGAGTTATCACGACCCAAGCTTGAACGATTGAACACAACCATGGCGTCGTGCCGTGACGTTAACTAAGGCGCTTCTTGGGAGGCAACCCAAGCAAGGTACGTTTACTTGTTTTATTTTATTTTTACACATTTCAAAGCACAAAAAAATATATATATATATAAAAAAGGGTTCCGGAATATACCCGGCCGGGTATCACAGTTAACCCGGTCGGGTATTACACAAAAACAGGGATACCTGCACGGCTACCCGGGTGGGGGAGCGTAAAATTGAAAAAAAAAGAGGAAAACCCGACCACGTATTTTATTTCACCCGATCGGGTATCAACTACCAGACCTCTCTGGTTAAGAAACAAAGCTTACCCGACCGGGGCAAGGAAGGAGACCCGACCGGGTATCTAGCAAAAAAAACTCTCTGCCAGCCTCTGGAACGCTCACCCGACCGGGTAAATAAGGAGACCCGACCGGGTCAATGGACTTTCAGCCTATACCAGGTCAGGCCATCCACCTTCTTCCTCATTCTTTCTTCCCACTTTCGAACCACACCCCAAATTTCCTCCATTTCCAAAAGTCAAAAGCTTCATATCTCCTACATCCATCCACCAATTAAACCCATTTCATTCATCTCCTCTTCACCCTTTTCATCTCCACACCCACGAATCACCAACAAAACCTCCCAAAAAGTAACCAAAAAAAATTCATCTCAGACTCAAGCACTAGGGACAGTGCTTTGATTAGCTTGGGGGGAGAGTTGTATGGAACACTCACATTCATACTCTTTATTCTTGTAAAAAAAAATTATAAAAGCTTGTTAAGTTGAAAACCTGAAAGGGCAACTTAAGCAAAAATAAAGCAAAAATAAGAGTGAGTTGTGAGGATTAAAACAGAAAAATGTGGGAAGCTGGGATGAAAACCCGAAAGGGCACCTAGGCAAAATGAGAGAACGAGAGAAAGTATTTTCTTTTATTTATGCAGGATCCTAAGGGTAACGGAAAAAAAAGGTGGAGGTTGATAAAGAAATATGGAGTTGAAACCCCTCTTGACTGTTATATTTTTGGGGATATACTTTGTGTGTTTCTAAAAACACTCGTGGATTTTTGTGTTGATACTCTTGTCATTTTAAGGACTTCGTGGACTGGATTTGGTTTACTCGAGACGAGTAAAGGTTTAAGTGTGGGGGTGTTTGATGCACACTAATTAGTAGTGCATAATTGCATGTTTTTATGTTTGATTTATGTTGATTGTTTGACATTTTTTTTAGTTTGTAAACATTTATGTAATATCAGTTGTAATTGTATTTTATTCTTTATTTATGAGTTGTAAAGTATAGTTAGGATTAGTGGTGTTGGAAAGGAAGACTTTGAAGAGAAGAAAACAAGAAATTTGACTGCCCAGGAGTGAAACCCGACCGGGTAGAAACCCCCACCCGGTCGGGTATGATTTAACAGACGAAATTGCCAAGAAAGTCACTGGACCCGGTCGGGTCCCCTACTTGACCCGGTCGGGTCAGATGTGACCCGGGACAAAACGACGTGCGAAGATCACCAGAACGTGGCGGATTATCTTATTTTGACCGGACCCGGTCGGGTAAGTACTATACCCGGTCGGGTACCCGGCCCAAGGTGTTGAAAAACACCTATAAATAGCACACTTTTTCTTCTCTAAAAATGATCCTTTCTTCCATACTCTTTAGCTCAGTTTAGAATAGCATTTCTTTATATTTTTCTAGCTATGTTTAGTCTCCAAATGAGGAGCTAAACTTCCATTCTTGGTGTTGCTCTTGAAGCTTGTTGATTATTAAAGTTGTGAGTTATTTTTTTAACTTCTTTCCTTGAATATTAATTAATAGTTCTTTCCTTAATACCATCTCTATATTAATGTTGGGGAGTGTTGCTAAGATGACAATTAGTTAACATCTCGACATTAGTTAGAATGGTATTTTCTTCCTCTGTATTAATGTTGGGGAGTGTTGCTAAGATGACAATTAATTAACATCTTGATATTAATTATAGTAGGATTCATTTTCTTTAATAATATTCTTCCTTGAATATTAATTAATTCCTACTCATATTTCATATTAATATTTTGAACATTACTTAAAGGATCAACTAGATTTGTTTCATATATTAATTATTACTAGAAACGATCAACGAACCGATGGTTAATCGTTGATGGTTTCACAAGTAAGTAACTTCGGTTTATTAATGCACGGTCGTGGTTAATAAACTTAAGAGGGATTAATTTTTTTGGTTAAACCGAAACCGTTGTGTTGAGGTTATCAATCTCAATTGATTTCATCAAGGAGTTGGAAAGATTAACTGCTACTATTAAATCGGTATAAGGCGTTGTTCTATATTTGATTAATAGTAAGGGTTATTAATGAACGGTTGTTGTTAATAACTACCCTCGATGAAGTGGATATACTCCCCGATTGAGTATTCGAGAGGGAATAAGTTATAGATATAACAATGATCGACTAAAATATATCAACAAGTGGAAAGTAGCAATGCCAAGTCCTTTTTATCTTTGAATTAAACACATACTAGGTTGTTCATCTTAGTTCTTGATTAAATTAAATCACTCAATCCAAAAAGAGAATAAAAGAGAATTAAACACATACTAGGTTGTTCAGCTAAGTATCATAAAAAGAGAATTATTCCTTTCCCTGTGGATACGAACTCTACTACGCTATACTACGTATAAGTGTTTAGTATTGAATTTATTTTGACGCACCGTGACAAAGTGCTCGTCACTTGTGGAGGACATTTCGGTCCGAAACGAACGGCAATGAAGATATCGTTAGTATATATGTCCTAGCGACAATCACTTTTTAGAGATATATGTACTTGATCACATTTAGTTTTATATATTTGATATATACGGTATTACACATTGATGATTAAGTATTTCAATTGTCAATATCTTATTCATAATTGTGTTCCCTTGAATTTATGTTGTCAATAAATAAGTGGGAGCGTATATGATATAACATAAGGTCCAAAAATAGCCCCATTCAATGATCATCAAGAAAGGGATATTGATGATATGCGATAAGATTGGTATGTGGACTGCATCATACTTTTAGAAAGTATAGTTGATCTCACAACTATGAGTTCCTGTAATTCATGATGGTCACATAGATATTTTAGAGAATATTGGCATACCCACCGAGAAACCATTTGATAAGTTCTATTCATGTGTCTATGGAATTATCGGCGTATAGAGTAGTGTAATAGTCCTCTGACTTGAGGTCAATACGTACTACATGTGCGGAGTGATGTACTTTGACCATGACCAACGCTTGCACTCCAGTCGGGGTAGATACGGCATGCGTTGGGTGCATCACGAAGCACATGGAGTAGTAGTTGAGCCAAGAAAGGATTCATTCCTCGTAGTAGATTAAGAGAGAACATTCTACTTCTCATATCTAGATGGATCATAAAGTCATTGGCCAATGCAAAGATATATATTCGTTTTGGATATCGAATATGATCGTTATGGATCATCTAGAGAGATTGAGAGATAGAGACTAAGTTGTTGGAATAGACACAATATCAAGTTCCAGACTTAGTTGAATGTTCGTTGAATGAAAGGACTGTATCACTATGAGCTCTATATTACAGGGAGTTTGAATAGTCCTCGCAAACGTCCTTATATATTAAGTTTGTCTGGTAAATCGTCTAGGGATTCTACTAAGACCTTAATTTGATTCATGCTTAATATATAAGGCCCTATGGGTCACACAACTAGTGATTATACCTTCCGATTGAATTGTTAGAAGGAGTTAAATATTATTAATTGGATTAAATGATATTTAATTCATAATGCTGAAAATAAGATGGCTTATTTATTAATTGGATTAATATATTTAATTCATAATGTTGAAGGAGAATTCTATTTGATAGAATTAATTAAGAAAGATAAATTAGATTTATTATACTTAATTTAGATGTATTTATTATTAAGTAAAGTTGGTATTTTCTTTTGTAATTTGGAATTAAAAGGAAAATACAAAATAAAATAATAATAAGAAGAGAAGAAGTAGGGCGGCGTTAGAAGCCATCCCTAATATCTCTCTTGTTATTGTTTTATTTACTTTATTTAGTGATTTAAATAAGATGTAAATATAATTAAATAAATATGACAATTTTCTTTATAATTTAGAATTATAAGAAAATTAGAATATAAATAAATATGAAGAGATGAAGGAATGACGTGAGTCATCCTCCCCTCTAATAATTGTTTATATTATTTTATTCATTTAATTAAGTACAATAATTATTGGTCCTAGTTGGACTAGAACTCATTAATTAAGAAGACTTTCATTGTGATTGGTAAACTAGTTTAGAACTAGTATAAATACATCCACCTCCTTCATAATTAGTGACCAGTTTTAAGATTCAGTATTACCAGTTTATTTCCCTGCGAAGAGATTTCCTAGTCTTTCTCTTAGGGAGATCTAACTGTTCTTTCGGGAAGGAGAAATCACGTGGATACCAAAGGTCAAGGATTATCACCGCTAGGCTGGAAGATCTGTAAGTTCTAACTCAGATATGTTATTATTATCATATTCGTTATTTTGTCATAATCAGGGAACATCTGTTTGGGAAAATTTTAAACTTCCGCTGCCGTACTTTCGAGGTACGTTACATCAATTTTCTAACAGATACTTGAAAGCGGTTTTTGGTGACCGAGTCTTTTTCGGGATGCACACGGCTTTTTTCAATCTTGTGACAATTGCCAAAGAGCGGGCAACATTTCAAGGAGGAACGAGATGCCACAAAACCCCATGCTTTTCTGTGAGATTTTTGATGCATGGGGTATCGACTTCATGGGACCTTTCCCAAACTCCCAAGGTAACATATACATCCTTCTTGCAGTAGATTACGTCTCCAAATGGGTGGAGACCAAAGCAACAAAAACTGATGATGCCAAGGTGGTTGCTAGTTTTCTAAAATCACACATATTTTCAAGGTTCGGGGTCCCTCGAATTTTAATAAGCGATCGAGGCCTACATTTGTGTAATAAAATTGTGGGATCCCTACTAAAAAAATATGGTGTGACTCACAAGATTTCTACAGCCTACCACCCTTGATAGCCGTTATATTTACTTGTGTTTAACATAAGTATTTATAAGTATTTGTTGAGGAAAAGAAGAGAAATTGGGAAAATATCTTGAGAATGAGAGTTAGAGCATAAAACATTGTGATGAACGGCTTTTGGGACCAAAAGGATGATGTTTTGCCCATCATTTGAGTATAACGTATTGTAGAGAACTCGAAATCACTCCATTCAAATTTCACGTGAATGGTAACTCAATAAGGTACAAATGTTATGAAGACATCATGGCCATAATAGGAAAGGAACAATACTCAATCAACCGATAAATTCAGATGTTGCTGGTGGGATTTCAGGGTGCATACCTCTCAGTGTTTTATCCATATCTGTTGATTGGATGAATAAAATCATGTCATTAAAGTTTTGTTGGATAGAAGACTTCATTATCTACAACTGTGGTGAAGGAATCATGTCCAAATTCGTAGCGGAACATCTCCAAATTCCCGGTACAAAAACCGACACTTTTTGATCCATTTCGGAGGAAGAGAAATGAAGTACATTTTTGGGGGCAGCAACCGGCGCCGGTCGGTCTTGAACCGGTGCCGGTCGGAACGTTTTTTCTCGCACAAATGAGCCTGTTTTCAACCGGGGCCGGTCATCTGACCAACCGGCGCCGGTTGGGTCGATTTTCTGCTAAAAACAGCATCGTACAAGCTGATTCTTGATGGGAAAAGCCCATCTTCCTCAATGCTAATCAAATATTGCTTCCATACCTCATTGTTGGGTTCGAATAGACTAAAAGATGTCATTCTTTAGCCTATATAAAGCCCTCAATTCATCATACAAACACATTCCATTCCATAGATTAATTCTTAGCTTTTATATTTTTGTTCTTGGTATTTTCTTCAAGTTCTTGAGGAGGGAAGTTCATCCTCCGAAATAATTGGTGTTTAGGTATTACTTCCTTTGTAATTTCATGTTCCATTACATTTATTATTGTATTGTGATTAATATGAGCATTAGAGGCTAATTTCTTAGCTAAGGCTAGGGATGAACTTCTGTGCCCACTAGGTGTTTGTTAAAAGTTCTAAACCAATAAATTGTGATTTATCCTTTATATATTGATTGTTTATGATTATGGTGTACAACATAGAAGTGTGTTAAATTTAGTTTATACTTGCAATTAACGTTGAAGTCTAAACTATGAACATTAAAGGATAAACATATATAGTACCGAGAATAGAAATATATCCGGTCTTATATGATACGGGTATGATGTCTTGATATTCAACGGGGTTTTCGGTAGATGAATGTAAGCCGTAACGGGACTTACACGTAACGAAAACCACGCTCTCGCTGCCTTAACCGGAGTTGAGAATATATTAGCGACATCGTATTCATAATTATTGGCAAAGAACTAATATTCAACCCTATTTAAGCATTTAAGTGATTCCCGAAGCCTTAGTTATTGTTATCATTTATCTTGAACTCAAAGTTAGTTAACGATTATCTTGTTGAACAAAAAGTGAAAAAACCAAAAATATAAAACCCAATTCAAAATTCCTGCACTTTATTCAATTCTTCATTTAAAGTTATCTACTCTCGGACTTGAATTAAACAACGTTTCCTTGTGGATTCGACCCGGTATTTTACCGGAATTTATTACTGTATCGGCACTTGTACACTTGCAAGTTTAGCCCGGTCAACCCTCAAACCAATGGCCAAGCGGAAACCTCAAACATGGAGTTGTAATCTATACTCCAGAAAACAGTGAACCCGAACCGCAAGGATTGGAGTATACGCATTGATGATGCGCTATGGGCATACCAGACTGCCTACAAAACCCCAATCGATATGTCCCCTTATAGACTTGTGTTTGGGAAAGTATGTCATCTTCCTGTAGAGCTAGAACACAAGTCCTATTGGGCGGTTAAAGAATTCAATCTCAATCTTGACGAGGCCGGTGTACATAGGAAGCTCCAATTACAAGAATTGGAAGAACTTGGCCTGGATTCTTATGACAATGCGGAAATATACAAGAGAAAGACGAAGGAGTGGCATGATAAAATGATCATACGAAAAGACTTTAAACTTGATGAAAAAGTCCTATTCCAATCACGCTTTCGTCTATTTCCGGGAAAGCTGAGATCCCGTTGGACCGGACCATACAAAGTGGTCAAAACATATCCACACGGGGCGGTGGAAATTCAGGACCTGGAGACGGGAGAGGTGCTGAAAGTGAACGGACAGCGATTAAAACCCTTCTTTGAGGGTTTTCAACCCAAAAACGTGGAAGTCATAGACCTCTCTGAACCGGTCTACGAATGAGGAACAACAGAAGATATCGTCGAGCCACGACGTTAAATAAAGCGCTTCTTGGGAGGCAACCCATGCACGGTATGTTTTTCTTTCTATTTTTTTAAAGTTGAGTGTGTGTGTAAAAAAAAGTAGTCTGGGATTGGACCCGACCGGGTATAAAACCTAACCCGTTCGGGTTACCTCTTAAAACACAGCACCCGGCCAACCGCCCGGGCAAGGCAAATGAAGAACAAGAATAAATCAACTGTCCGACCGGGTAGACCCCTATACCCGACCGGGCAACCCAGCAAAAACTCTCTGCCTCAGGTGAACAGCTTACACCCGACCGGGTCAGTCACTATACCCGGCCGGGCAACCCAGCAAAAACTCTCTGCCTCGGGTGAACAGCTTATGCCCGACCGGGTCAGTCACTATACCCGGCCGGGCGGTCAGGCAAATGCCCGATAAGGGTGCGGGCGGGCAGCCTTTCTTCCCCATTTCCTTTTCTCCCCACGACCAAAACCACTCCCAAGCCTCCATTGTTGAGCTTCAAAGCTTCGAAATCTCACCATCTATACACCAAATCCATCAATTAACTCCATTTTCTTCATCTCCCTTACACACTCTTCCATCCTATACACATAAATCCCTCCCAAAGTCACCAAATCAATCCAACCCACAAAACCCTACCCCAAGCTCGAAAATCCCCATTTTTTAGCACTCAAGGTCCGAACTAAACCCACAAACCCTTAACTAATACCATATTTTTGCTCTCCTCATCATCCTCTTCAAAACCATACCCATAAAAACCATCCAAGCTTCATCCAACCAAAATTCCGAAAATCACTCTACAAAAAAAAGCCAAACAAAAAAAAAAATCTTCATGTCTCCAAAAAAATCAAAGGCATCTTCTTCAAGGGGTAATAGGGCCATCTCACCCGTGAAAGACTTTGAGAGTGTGGACTTCGTCTCGGAGGACCAAAAGCAGCACTTCATGGAACAAACCAAGCGGGAGGTAAAACAATCCCGTTTCATTTGCCTTACTACCCTATTGACATTCATGCTTGATGCCATTATGCGTGAACTCTTCACAAATGATGGAATGCTTAGGTTATTTGAAATGCAATATGTTACCTACCCACACTTGGTATATGAATTTTTTAGTTCATTTGTGCAAACTACAAATATTGATGACCATGCTGAAAGCACAATCAACTTTCGTTTGCTAAATGAGGACCGTTCATTGACCAAGCGGGAGTTCACCCAACACTTTGGCCTCCCCTTGTTTGATGAAGAGCGTGATTATGACACTTTTGTGGGTGTAGAGTTATGGCAAAGGATGACAGGTCAGGTAGATGTTGATTTTCGTCATCTTAGTATGAATCGTGTACAACATCCGGTCTTCCGAATATTCTTGAAATTTTTATCAAACTGTTTTCTCGGAAGACCAAATAACCATCACACTAGAATATGGGATGTTTGTGTTATCTCACAAGCTCTTTTATCAGGCCCGGATCAGGTGGATGTTGCCACTATTCTGTGGACTCACTTCAACAAAGTGGCAACTTCCACAGGGCCAATTGTGATGGGAGGCGTAATCACACATTTGGCCACACTATATGGTTTTGTAGACCCCGACCCCATTACCACAAAACAACTTGTCTGCACAAAATGGCTTATGGAGAATACCAAAGATGTAATATTCTCTCACACAACACCCGGGGGGTTAACTTCTACAACTGGTTAATCGACCCACCCGAAGACATTTGTTTTCGATTACCCCCTGACGTGCACTCGTCGTTAGGTGCACTCAAAATAAATAATCAATACGACACAAATACGTAGTATAGTGTAGTAAGGTTCGTATCCACAGGGAAAGGAATACTTTTCTTTTATAATAGTAGTAACAAAAAGGGGGGTTTAGATTTGTTTGTTTTAACAACACTAAGATAAACAACCTATATGAGTTTAATGCAATGAGATGGGGACTTGGTCTTGCTTTTATCCACTTAATGAAATGTTCGTCGATCCCGGTTATATCTTTAACTATCTTCCTCTCGAATACTCAATCGAGGAGTATATCCAGTTCATCGAGGGTAGTTATTAATAACGAGATGCGTTCATTAATAAAACTTACTATCGAGTCAATATAGAACAAGCGCCGTATATTAACTTGATAGTAGCAATAAACTTAAGATGAAAACGATTGAGATTGATAACCTCAACACAAGCGGTTTATTGGTTTAATCAATATAATTAATTCCCCTTGGCATATTAACCATGAGATGCATGCATTAATATTCCAAGTTTACTACCGTTGAAAGAACCGGATTAATAACAAGCGTATTAACCGATTGATTCTAGTAATAATTAATATGAGAAACAATACTAGTTGATACTTTAAGTAATGTTTAAGATATTAACATGAAATATGTTTAATATCAAGATGTTAACTAATTGTCATCTTAGCAACACTCCCCAATATAATCATAGAGGAAGAAATAGCTATTACTATGACCAATGTCAAGATGTTAACTAATTGTCATCTTAGTAACACTCCCCAACTTTGATATAGAGATAGTATTTTGAAAGAAAGAATTAATATTCAAGGAAGAAGATTAAAGAAAATAACTCACAACTTACAAATTCATTAAGCTTCAAAGTAGCAAAACCAAGATGGAAGAGTTTAGCTCCTCATTTGGAGACTAAACATGATGAAAAATATAAAGAAAGAGCTATTCTATACTGAGCTTAGATGTACAAGGGATTGGATATCTTTTTGTGAAGGAAAGGAGGTGTATTTATAGGTTTTTGAGATGAGATTCGGGTACTCGATCGGGTATATACATGGTACCCGATCGAGTATGTGTGTAACATCCGATTCGAGGCATACTCGACCGGTTTTAGGCTATTTTCTAAGTGTATACCCGATCGAGTATATATGAATACCCGGTCGAGTATGCTTAGAAAGTGATATTCGGGCTATACTCGACCGATCTTCGTTTGCAATTTAAAGGCATACCCGATCGAGTATATATGAATACCCGGTCGAGTATGCTTAGAAAGTGGTATTCGGGCTATACTCGACCGATCTTCGTTTGCAATTTAAAGGCATACCCGATCGGGTATGTCGGTCTACCCGATCGGGTATAGACATAGAATCGTGGCCAAAATCTTCCCTGCATGTTCCTTTGTCTTCGGATCTGATCCGATTTGAAGTTCCAACCTAATACCCGATCGAGTATAGCTAATACTCGACCGAGTATAGACCAAAATTCAGGATCTTCTTTTGTCTTTGAACTTTTGCACCTTCTCTTCACTTTTTGGGTTCACCAACTGTACTTTGGGTGACCAAACCCTGCTTAAGCTCAGAATATGTCTAATCTAACCTATTTACAAGAATTTAACAATCTAATCTATTACACCAAAAGTGTGTAATTTCCAAAGTAAAAGTCAAGCAAAACTAATTAAAAACATAAACATAGAAATGGAAATTACGAACGTATCACCCCCACTTGACCTCCCCTTGGATCTTTTGAATCACCAAATCGGTGATGGGCATCATTATTGTTTCCCCGGTAGAATACCACCCCATTATCAACCACAAGAACCTCACCATGATCAAGCCTCACTTGAACCTCCACCCCTCATACCCGAACAACCCCAACCACAACCCCAGCCACAACCCAATGCTCACCAATTTTCACCGTTTGAGCAAGAACTGTTCAATAGCATGGCTGCCCTCAACCTCAACTATACCAACCTTCGCGAAGATGTTGGACTATATAGAATTGAACAACAACAGAGGTTCGAGAGGATAGAGGAGCAGAGACAAAGAGACTGGCAGCGGTATGAGGAGGACCGACAAAGAGATCAAGAAGACATGAGGAGGACTTATGGCCCTATCTACTCCTACATAGCACATCAGGGTGACTTTGCATCTATGACCACTCCTCCTCCTGTACCCTCTTGGTATAATCCCACTGAATGGGGTTATTTTGGCGGTCCAAGTCCCGGTGATGGAAGTGATCACATGGATGAGGATACACCTTACGGGGGGCTAGCATGGCTATGGAGGATTCTAAGATGGCGGCAATGCGGGCGGGCACTAGGGACAGTGCCATGAACTAGCACGGGGGAGAATCTTTCTGGTATGCTCACATTCATACTCTTCATTCTTGTTTCTTTAACAACAAAAAAAGCTTGTTAAGTTGAAAACCCACAAAGGGCACCTTAAAAAATGAAAAAAATAAAGCAAAAATAAGAGTGAGTTTGTGAGATTTATTAAAGAAAAATGTGGGAAGCTGGGTTGAAAACCCGAAAGGGCACCTAGGCAAAATGAGAGAATGAGAGAAAGTATTTCTTTTGATTTTGCAGGATCCTAAGGGTGATTACTAAAGAGAGTTCGTTGCATGAGAAAAAAGAATTTGGAGATCCCTTGATATTTTTTTGTTGTATGTTAGGGATACTTTGTGATTATTTTGTTCTAAAAAAAATGTGATGGGTGATGATCTTGTCATTTGAGGACTCCTTGGATTGCATTTACTCGAGACGAGTAAAGATTCAAGTGTGGGGATGTTTGATATGCACTAATTAGTAGTGCATAAATGTTTGTTTTTATGTTTGATTTGTGTGAATTGTTTACCGTTTTAGTAATTTGAGAACATTTGTTTGATTTTAATTGTAATTGTATTCTAATCCCCATTTGTGGGTTGTAAAGTAGAATTAGGCATTATGGTGTTAAAAAGGAGGACTTTGAAGTGAAGCAAAAGGAGATTGGACTGTTCAGGAGCTGAAACCCGACCGGGCATAAACACTTGACCCGGTCGGGCAAGATTTAACAAACGAAGGTGACTGGAAATTGCACATACCCGGTCGGGTCCCCTATACCACCCGGTCGGGTCGGATTTGACCCGGGACAACTTAACGTGCAAAAACACAAAAACGTGGAAGATTATCTGATCTTGACATGCACCCGGTCGGGTGAGCCCTTTACCCGGTCGGGCACCCGACCAAAGGTGTTGTAAAACACCTATAAATAGCTCCATTTTCTTTCACTTTTATTCATCTCTTCTTATATACTCCTAAGCTCAGTTTAGAATAGCTTTTCTTATATATTTTTATAGCATGTTTAGTCTCCAAATGAGGAGCTAAACTTCCATTTCTTGGTTTTGCTCTTAAAGCTTGTTGATTATTAAAGTTGTGAGTTATTTTCTTAACTTCTTCTCTTGATAATTAATTCTTCCCTTAATCTCATTCTATATTAATGTTGGAGGGTTGCTAAGTGACGATTAGTTAACGTTCCGACATTAATAACTACTAGAAACGATCAACGAACCGATGGTTAATCGTTGGTGGTTTCACAAGTAAGTAACTTCGGTTTATTAATGCACGGTCGTGGTTAATAAACTTAAGAGGGGTCAATTTTGTTGGTTAAACCGAGACCGTTGTGTTAAGGTTATAAATCTAAATTGATTTCATCAAGCAATTAAAAGATTGAATGCTACTATTATATCGGTATACGGCGTTGTTCTATATTTGATTAATAGTAAGGGTTGTTAATGAACGGTCATTGTTAATAACTACCCTCGATGAATTGGAGATACTCCTCGATTGAGTATTCGAGAGGGGATAAGTTATAGATATGACAAGGATCAACTAAAATATATCAACAAGTGGAAAGTAGCAAAATCAAGTCCCTTTTATTCTTGAATTAAACACATATAGGTTGTTCATCTTAGTTTCTTAATTAAATTAAATCACTTAAACCAAAACCCCCCTTTTTAATTACTAGTTTCATAAAAAGAGAATCATTCCTTTCCATGTGGATACGAACTCTACTATTCTATATTACGTATAAGTGTTTAGTATTGAATTTATTTTGACGCACCATGACAAAGTGCTCGTCAAAACCACAAGTTAAAGAATCATATCGGTTTTTCTAACATATCAATAAGGAATTAAATTACATTAAACATACAAATGGAAAGAGTAAAAGGCTAATTTATTTATCCATTCAAGGAAATGCTACTATGTTTTATTATCATGTTTTTGAAACCAAGTGCATTTTAAAGTAGTCTAATGTTTATGTTCAGATAGCATATTAGAAGATAAAAAGAACAATATATTGTGAAGTTGGATGGAGAATTTAGGTAATCATCATGTCAAACGTGCTTTGTAAATTGGCAACAGAGGGAAATCCTATAATTCTGTCGGCATCATAACTGATGCAAGAGAGGAGCTATAAAAAATGGAGCAAGAGGATCGTGCATACCAAGCAAATCAACAAAGGGAGCCCCTTTGCTTGTGTCATGAAAAGAATGCATTTGCGCTCCTATTAGATGCCACCGCTTGTAACTTTCCACTCCTTAGACCGACAGTTTCACTCAAAGCTGCTGGAATGGGAGCTCTTTATTCTCGAATTCCTATCCGCTGAAATACCCTAAAAGAATAGTGGAATCGGGGGTTCTTTCACCTTTAGCAGAGCCCACACGGCTGCGGTCGAGAAGAAAGAGAAACTACTGATTGCTAAACCCAAAAGGAAAGGAATATGGTGTGTCATCGTATCAGATTGGAGCCGTCTGGGGTATGCGAAGGGGCGGAATGGATTAACATTTAACAATAACAATAACTAAGACAACCAAGGGGAGGATGCAACTGTCGAATTCAAGGTCGGGAAAGCTGGTCGCCATTACCTTAGAGTGTCAAAATGGAGAAGAAGAGATGAAAGGATACGGCTGGATGACCGAAATAAGCGAAAGGAAGGAAGGGTTAGTTAACGGAACGGGGAACTGGAAGGAAACTTTCAGTTAAAGGCAAGCAGTTTAAAAGTACAAAAATGCATACATGATGTACAATGACTTTATGCAGCAAGAGACACCAACACATTTTTTATGACCATTATACCCTTAACAAGATTCACTCTTATAAGATTGTAGATGTAAAATTGGGAGTACAATAAAACTGATTTATTTTCATTTGCAGGAATGGAGGAGGAATGGAGGAGTGAAGTTTTAGCCTACATATCTTTTGGAGTTGCAACAAACATTAATTATCATTGATTTATTTTGGATAACTTTTCTAATTTTCATTATGGATTGTGTTGAGACTTGAGATATTAGCGCATAATTTCAGTATTTCCTACTTTGGATTAAATATTGTGTTTTACTTTTGGTATGAGTTTATGTAATTGATGTCGTATTACTCGTATACTACTTTCGACATATTAAAATCAGATTTTATGGTTGTTCGGTAGGCCCTTTATGCTGATGCTTTATACGGAATCATCTTACAAGTTGCGAATTTTCGGTATAAAATGGTATGGGTTACATACCGTACCGAATTTTTGGTATACCGAAATTCGGTATACCGAAAGTTTCGGTATGGTAACGGTATGAGATTTTCAAATACCATTTTTTCCAAGTCATTGGACGTCCTGATGTTGTTCTCCACTATCATCTCCAACATTGATTCCCTAAAGTCTCCTCTTTGAATCTTGGGATGTCTTCACGACGGCGAAACTTTCCGGCAAGATGTTCTTTCCTGATGACACGCTTCTCCTCCCCTGAATTCTACTGATTCTTAAAGAATTCGTTCTTAGCTTCAGCCTTCCGGTGAGTTCCCTGAAATTCGGTAAAAAGTGCCGCTATAGCCCGCCTTTTTCTTTTTTACCTTTTTCTCAAAATTTCCTCCACATTTGCAAGATTAGTTTGGTCCGCCTTGGATCCCCGCAGATTCATCTCAATGATTATGATTGACGATGGTCTTTCTAATGAAGGGAGGGAGCTCGATTTTTGGGCCCGTTTCTAACTGGTCTCTATAAGCGAACGGGTCATGACCGTCGTCGTACTGGAGCATCCCGACGAAATTTGAATCCATATATGGTGGGTCTCTTTAGATTATAAGTGAATATGTGGATGGCTAGAAATTAAGAGGTGAGTGGGATGACAGATCGGTTGGGGGAAAGGAGATATAGAAAAGGTAGGTGTGGAGTACTTTTGCATAAATTAAATAGGGGCATTAAAGACATTACATTCATATTTGTTTACTAAAAAGGGAAACGTTGCAATTAATTTGAAACTACCAAAAAAAGGAAAGTGTTGCAACTATTTAGATACGGAGGAAGTATTATTTATGATGTCCTATGTTTACGAAACATGAGAAATTTGAAACTAAGCAAACGATTCCTTTTAAGATTGACATTATAATGGTAATCTATATACTGATTTTTTTAGAGGAAGTCTAAGAAGATTTAGTGACTAAACTTATAATATAACTTATTCACAAAAGAGTTATTCACAAGAAGATTATGTTTAATAGTTCATTTAATTTATACTTTAAAGAGAAATTCTTTTGGTGTAACAGGGGAGTCAAATTACAGTGGATTATTAAAACAAATGAAGACTTCCTCTTATGCTTTAGAAAAAGATTTCATGTGAAAGACACCTTGACAACAAATAGCACAAGTATAACATACCAAATGAATGATTTTTCCTGAGATTATAAATGATGCACTAGACCTGAGTATTTTATCACGCATAAAGAAGAAGATGACTTAAGGATTCAACAGTAAATATATAATACTATGTTAGTGTCATTAAGAATATTTTAAAGAGTTTTAGGCTTACATATGAGTCTCATAAGTCATAACACTGCTACCATGAACAAAGTGTGAGATAGCTAGTAAGCTAGTAAATAAGCTAGTAAGTAAAGGGATTATAAACATAAGTAAAGCAATCTATTGGACGGAAGTGATACAATGGTGAATTAGAAAGCTCCATCCTCTCCCACAACTTGATCATATTGTGAAGATGAATTCACCAAAATAGGAAGAAGGTGAAGCGCTATGTTTTAGATATTTTAAAATTTATGAAATCACGATGAGGTGATGAACCTGAAGAAAATTTCTATCCTTCAAATTTAAAAGACCAATTCGAACTAACCACACCCTAGTGGAACGTTGTTCTAAGTCTAAATATCATTTCTTGTGGTGTGTGGCATACGTTTTAAAAGAAGTTGGGATTTCGTATGATCTTCTGCTCTCATATTAATAAGTAAATAGTGCAAATCAGTAAACCAATCCGTAATAAATGCTATGTTCAGTGTTTAGGATTTTGTGTTCTAGTATAAGCACAAAACATGAAAAGAATACTTAATAGGAGAAACTTTTGTCAGATCTTTGTATATGTCACAAGTAGTTGTATGTCTCCCTAATAATAGAAACTTGATCAATGTGGTAATAAGAAAAGTCAGTACACATTCAGAGAATTTAAAGGCACATGCTCCAGAAAATAAAGGGGTAACCTAGAGAAAGGTGTAAGGCTATTATAGTTGCACAACTATGTGAGAAGTCAGAAAAGAAATACAAAAGGAAATTAGAAAACGTAGTTCCTATAGGGCGCAACTAGGGTTTTAGACCCTCGTTTGCGGAAGTTGGGGTCGGCAAATTTCCTTCGCTCAACGGGTTGGACGATACAGGAGGAGTTTCGTCATCAAGAATAGAGGCAGCTGAGGAGTGTAATATTGAGGAGGAGTGTAAGGAGGGTCTGGCGTATATGATGAATATTTCATGGAAGTTTGAGGGTAAGGAATTCCTCCTGCAATTTGGCTGAATGCGTTCATCTCATGCCTCTTTTTAAAAGAAAAACTAATTAAAAAAATATCGTTGAAATTAATTAACCCTTAAAACCGACACCGTCCCTGGCAACGGCGCCAAAAACTGATGTTAGTTTTCTCGCACTTAAAATAGATTGTAGAATAGTGGTGTAAGTACGAGTATCGTCTCCACAGGGACGGACAAAAAGGGAATTAAGAATTAAATAAATTCAGCGAATAAAAATAAATAAAATAAATGCGTCGTGCGAGATTTGATTGATTGGGAAAATTAAATTGCGAAAAAAAAAGAAATTAAACTAATGGGTTCTTTCTAAATAATGACGATAGGGGACAGGGATTGATTCCGGGGTAATCAGATTTTCTGCTGATCAGGCTTAATTACATGAAATTAAATTAATTGAGCCTAGCTAATCATTACTAAGTTCTTACCGCTCTCGCGGCGTAGAGTACAATAATTTAGGGGACCTGACTGATCTCTCATGCGACAGATCCTAAACTATTGCCAAAATGAGCGAGCTTACGGCCCCTTAATCGCTACTAATCTCTTAGCAAACGATTAAGTGTGTGTGAATGTGTTTTAGAATAAACTAGATCTCTCTTAATTTATTTTACATGCAATTATAATCCTAATGGTCATTCTAGGTTACAAGAGATATCAATTAAATAATTCAAACACAAATTAAATCAAGATTCAGGCAACTAATCCATCATGATTCGCCCCTTCATCAATCCATAATCCCTAATTAAAACTTACTCACAACTCATAATTGAAGAATCAATAGAAGTGGGAAGAATAGAATTAATTGTCATTAATTAAAAAGTAGAAACTTACAAATAATCCAAGGGAATTGAAGAACAAGATGGAAAAGTAGAAGAAATTTCGTCCCTAGGCCTCTCTCTAAGCTCCGTCTTTGAAAACAGGGGTTTACAGGCTGTTTAAATAGAAATAACGGAGCAATTCTGAACGAAATAGGACACCGGGAACGCACGACGCAGTATTCGCGCAAAAACGTGCCACGCACGGCGTGCGTTCCCCCACGTACGGCCGTGCGTGGCTGGCAGTAACTCCTCGCCTCTTCCTTCTACACGCACGGCGTGCCTAACTTCGTGCGCACGGCGTGCACTCTTCAATTCTGATTTTGACAATTCTTCCTACATTAAAGTTGTAGGTAATGAAGTCTTCTATCCACCGTAACTTGGAAAACTGGATTTGAATCATCCAATCAAAACATATGAATAACATTGTGGAAGGTCGCATTCTGAAATCGCAACAGCGATCATCTAACTTCTTCGTCTGTTTTCACCTTTTTCCTCTCAGAGTTTAGTAATGGTGTCTTCATATGATTTGTAGCCCTTGAAGTTGGATTTGATATGGAACTTGAATCGTGTTCTTTGGATGCTTCTACAAAATGATTCGGTTGAACGATTGACAGAAGCTCATTCTGAACGCCATTTTCAAGCTCTATTCATCTTCTTTTGATCTCATAGCCAATCCTAGAGCTCTTTTATCATCAAATCTTCATCGTGAACCTCCCGGTGACTTCTAAAGCTCTCAAATCTTTCTCAAACGCTCTCCAACTCTTCTTGATTACTTCTCAAGCGCCGGTCTTGGACTCTAAATTCCTGATTTTGACTCCAAATAACACAAAACTCGAACCAACACCTGATAAACATACCTTGAGCTAAAATTGAGACTTATGACACCTTAAAGCTAGGAAAACCATCACAAGTCGATCCCAACACGCATCAAATGTGTGTCTAAATACAGACTTATCCAGTGGGTTGGGTGGTGTTAGTCATAGGATGATTCTATATTTGATATATCTATATAAATTACTCTGAATTGGAGTTAGAACAATACGAAACCCCAAAATAGGAGAATTCCATTTTTATTTTCTTAATATGAGTAATTATTGTCATAGTTATAAAGTACTGCCGATTTTGGCATTATATTTCCATATTAGCCTGGTAATGCCAACACATGCAAGTAAAATTCAAGGATGACACTGATACTCCTATTCGCCAACAAATATATCATGCTCATGTTTTAGAATTTTATACTGTTTTTACTCATATTTTGGGAATTTTCCCTAATTCTATTTCGTCTCAAATCCAAAACGCATTTGGTTCAATTAAGTGAAAGTATTGTGGCTTGCATTGCCAAAATGAGATTCAGTCTCGAGCAATGATTAGTAATTCGTAATGCTCTTTTAAGATTACATAATGACCTCTATATCTTATCGGGTCACTATGTGAGACTTTTTTGAGTTATTTAGGTCATATGTAAGGATTTGAGTTTTTTCCATTTTCAGTCCTCCGACTATCCTGTCATTGACATTTTTGGTACCCAACTTTTTATTTTTCCAATTTTAATCGTCGACTATTGTGTTAAAGACACTTTTAGTCATCGACTTTAAAGTTTCTCACATTTAATCCCCTGACTTTTATCAAATTGACATTTTTAGTCCTTCCACTATAAATTTGACACCATAAGTGGAGGACTAAAAGTGTCATTATTATAATAGTTGAAGGACCAAAAGTGTCACTTGTATGAAAGTCGGAGGACTAAATATGGAAATTTTTATAGACGGGTACCAAAAGTGTCCCTAGCGCAATAGTTGAGCACTAAAAGTGAAAAAAGTCAAAGTTGAGTTCCAAATATGTCAATGACATAATAGTCGGAAGACCAAAAGTGACAAAAACTCGTAAAGATTTTGTTTCATATAATTTGACAATTTACCGTAAAAAATATGGAGTATATGTGATTAAAAGTTTCAAAAAATAGTTAGTCATTTTTTACTTGATTTGGCAGCCAATTAATTATGAATGTAGGAAAAATAATAACTCAACTCTTAAAGGGAGATTTTAGGGAATTGAGCCATATACTCCCTCCATCCTCCAATTAAGTTCCTAGATGAATTTCACACATATTAAGAAAATAAATTTATTGGGAGGTAAATTTTACTGTTTTGACACTGTTTGGACACTGTTTGTCACTGTTTAATACAGTTTGACACTGTTTTGCACTATTTTGTTGTAGATAATTTGCCAAATAAGGAAATGTAGGAAAGTGTGAATTTAATTGTGGGTCTGCCAAAAAAGAAAGTGAGAACTTAATTGAGGGACAAAGGAAGTATATGACTCCACTATAGTGTCTTATATCTTGTGTGAGCTCATCATTATGATGACCATTCATTTATATAATGGGGTCTTCATTATTTTTTTGATTTACCATAAAATGAGTGCTAATGATGTTTTTATTTGGATTGTTTTCAGTCTCAGACCAAACCAGACCAAACTTAAACAAACCATATCAGACTTCCGTAGTTATAAAAATACACAGAGACCAAATATTTACCCAACCATAGCAGACTAGTTCAGACCAGATCAGATCAGATCAGATCAGACCAACAAATTACAATCCAAATAAAAACATCCTTATAATAAAGGTACATATGCACATATGATTGATGATTCCATCCATATATGATTCTTTGAACAATTATCAGATTTTCATAGTTATAAATAAAATACACACACAAAAACCAAACATTTATCAGATCAGACCAGTTCAGACCAGATAATACCAATTTTGAATAAATCAGACCAGATCTGACCAGACCAATAAATTTCAGTCCAATTAAAACATTCTCCAATTCCATAAAGAATTAGAACGATTACTTATGGAAGCCAAATGAGATATGACCTCACGCACCAGTTGTGCTTGTGTTTATTAAATTTTTTTAAAAATGAAAGTAATCAAAGTAGAAAAATATGCTTTACATTTGATATATCTAAAACAAGCACACACCAAATCTGCTCATTACTTCTTATTCTTCTTTTGTCAAAAAAACAAGCACACAAAACACCAAATCGAATAGCTGGTGAATGATCACATGCAGGAAATTTTTCATTGGTATATATCCCTTCAAGCACTTGTATATTTGTTACTTCTGATATAGATTACGCACCAATGTTCAACAATGAAGATCTAGGTATGGACACAGAGCAGCTCACATATGTTGGTGATTGGTGAATAGCTAGCTAGGAGTGGTATAAACCACATTACTTTAGCTTTGGTATATATTTGAGGTCAAACCAGTCCAATGATCCTCTGCAAATTTGAATACTGCAATAGATGCACATCAATTAGAAATTTTGAGGTCAAATCATCTCCAATGTAAAAATGTGAATGGGTGCATGACATGAAGAATAAACACATAAAAATTACTCCTATCCAGACGGTCATATATGTTTTTGATAATTCTCCACAATGTCGGATACAACGTCAAGATGTAGACGTTGTGATTGCAATTGTTGAGAAAAAAATACCAAAAATAAATAAGATCACAAAAACAAAGAGAAAGAAATGACGTTGATTTATGTATACGTGTATCTCTTTCTTACCACATATAGTGTATCTATTTATACTAATACAAAATTATCTAGACTCTTCTATAATTAATCCATTCTAGACAATTCTATACAATCAATGATAGAAGAGTTCTAGAGACCTTATCTTCTAGAGAAGCTCTAAAATTTATTCCTTCTATATTTTTCTATCACTTGGTCCTTCCCAATAATAACTAAAGTAAATACTATCGTATTAGTTAGGCCCAAAAACAAGTTTAATTTTCAACACCGTACACATCGATGAATTGGAGATACGCTGCTTTAATCTTCTAGACTGCTCCTATCAAGCTAACATTATGAGGAAATTACCTACAATATATATTACAAAAGACATGTTTTCCTAAAATGATGCATGTTAATTCATCCACATCCATGCATTTCAATGTTTCTCCCTATTTTTTAGCCCACTTCATCCAAACATAAAGTCATCGTTTGATTATTAATGAATTCATACCGCAGGGGGGATATATGCAGTCATATACTCCCTCCGTCCCCCTGTTATTGTCCCATTGTGGTTTACAATGCTTGACTGACGATAAAGCAAACAGATTCCTGTCCGCACTCAAATTATTTTTAAGAAAAAAAATTACATATTCAGAAACTACATTAAAAGATTTACAAAGTCGCAAAAACCAGAATCAAATTTGATAAAAATTTGATAAATAAAGTAAAAGATTAAGAGTGATTTGTGTTGACCAAGTGAATAGGAAATGGGACAATAACAGACTAACAGTGGGACGGAGGGAGTATTAGATAAGGATTGAGTGATATTCTTCTATCTATATTCAATGTTTTTTACTCTCTCCGTTCTTTATTAACTGTCTCACATTCCTTTTTGAGACGTTTTTAATTATTTATCCCTTTTTCATTTTTGGTAAGTTTTTTCAATTAAAATACTTTTATACCCCCACTTTTATTACCATTACCCCTTTCTCTTTCCTACTTTTTCATTTACCCACAACCCACTACACCATTTACACTACCCCTATTATTTTCCTCTTAAAACTCGTGCCAAAGCCTAAGATCAGAGGACATATAATAAACAATGGAGGAAGTATTTAGTATGTAGAAGCTACTAAAAATGGATCGGGTATAGTTCAAATTATTATAAATAGATATAGGGAAAAGTACGAAAAAGGTATCACTCAATCATTACCTTTTCCACATGACCCTTTCTTCGATCAGACGTTTTTAACGGTGCGACCCTCTTGTGATAACGGAATTCAAACACATGAACCACTTTGATAAAGAATGAAACACATGACCCTATCTGAAAATGGCTCAACCACAAGTACCTTTTCCGTATTTTTCCCTAAAATATACTCCCTCCGTCCCTAAAAGGATTGCCAAGTTTGATCGGCACGTAGAATAATAAAATAAAAACTGTGTGGTAGAGATTTGTGCAGAGGAGAGAGAAATAACAGGAACTACAAATTGATGATTAAAAGGGAAAATGACAAAGTTTTTAGGACACTCAAAAAAGAAAAGTTGGCAAAGTTACAAGGGACGGAGGGAGTATATTAATTACTAGAATAAACAAAACACGAGTACAACTCGAACCAAGTCATAAATTTTTCGATTGAATTGAAACTCAACTCGAACTCGAACTTGATCTTTCTAATATACACTCCGTATCAAAATAATAGTAGTGGACAAAAATTTATAACTTCATAACTTTTAGTGATTATAATTGTGTTCAAAGTTTATACTCCGTATTATGCTAGTAGTGATTACAAAAGTATACATGCATGTAATCCATTGTCATGTAAACTTTGCACACAATTATAGTCTCTAAAAGTTACTAAATTAATTTTTTTTCTATAACATTTTTATTAGTAATACTTTAGGAAAAAAAATTTATCATAAACCATTTAACTGTCTTTGATGTCATCCTCATTCTTATTTGTTGTTAAATACTCCCTCCGTCCCCTAAAGGTTGCTAAATTTGACCGGCACGTAGAATAATAAAGTAAAAAAAATGTGGCAGATATTTGCAGAGAAGAGAGAGTGACATCAGTCACATATTGATTGATTAAAAGGGAAAATAGCAAAAAAAATTGGCACAACAAAAAAAGAAAAATTAGCAAAGTTATTAGGGACGGAAGGAGAGAGAGTATCTTTATTCTAATGAATTCTTATGGATTTAAAAGTAAAGTTATTGTCTCTATTTGTCTCCAATACCAACCCCATTTACTATTTTTAACTCCTACCAAAACAATTGGTTCAGATACATTGAACCAAATCTTATTCGCAGTCACATACGCTGGAATAATCAGTCACAAATCTAAGAGAATACTGTTCAATTCGGTTCAATGTAATACGATAGTATGTTACCTTGGGGCGAAATTATAGTAGTAGCACCACTGTTCCAATTTGCAGCATTACAACTATGAGAGTAGACATTGTTGTTGCTGTCAACAGATCCCAAATCTTTGGGCATCCTAAGATGCTGGGGACAATCACACATTGAACAAGGCCTCACAGCTATCTTCTTGTTAGCCATTGGTTCTTTAGCTGCCACATCATCATAGTCTAAGGGATATTCTCCTAGGGGAAGTGGAGGTTGAGTACTCCAAACAGGTGCTGGTAGTAACATATTGGCCTCACTCATCTCTTTAATAAACATTTTCTTGATTGTTCTTTCTCTAGCCCTAGCCCTAGCCTTTGCCCTAGATTCTTTAGCAACATCATTACTTTTGTTGACCCCAACTTTGATGGAACAGGCTCTTCCCCTTGTCTTACTCGTTTCTGTGGACACTCCATCCTTCACGGCGGAAGACGGCGAACTTTCAGCGGTGGCGTGGGTTAGCTCCTCAATGGCTTGCTTGGATTTGGCGAGTAACCAATTTAGGGTTTTGCTGGGCTTATCAAGACCCAAAGTGTCTTGAAGGTGGAAGAACTTCTGAGCTATGGTGATGGAGAGCCGGACTCTCCGGTCCCTTTGACCTTGAGCTGTCATGATTTTAGTATGGCGGTCCTTTTTCTTCGCCGCCGCCTTCTCCGGCCTGCCGGTAAACAACAAAGCTTCCTCCTTTTCGATGCAGGTATTACCTGTATTATCTTCATTGCTATAAATATTGTTGTAGTAGTTATTGTTGTTGTTGACTTGATTGTTGCTATTAAAGTTGACCAACAAATTGTGGGTGTTCCATGAAAGCTGGTGGAGGTGGTGGTGGTGATAGAGGTTGTGATCATGGAATTCAGGAAGGCTGTAATATCCTCCGCCGTGGGAGGTGGCGGAGGGGGCTGAGAGCTGCGTAAGTGGGTTAGAATGATTGGAGGAGAGCATTTTAACTAATGAAAGCATATACTGTGCTACCTACCTTGAAGTAACAAAGCTAGCTAGGAATATAATGAGAAATATGGTGGAGAAGGACAAAAGGAAAAGGAAATTGTTAGGCGGTACGTTTTAAATCATAGGAGACTAATCACTGAGACATCTTATGTACTCAGATTTGATGGCTGTGGCCTGAATGTGTGCTTGCTCTCGTCTCCTCATCACAGATCTTTCTTTCTCTCTAATCAGGAATGTACCCACACAGCTTCGGCCTACATTATTTTCTTTCTTTTTGTGGGAAATCCTATGTCAAATATTAGGAACCTAAAATTGGACTTGGAATTGGACCATCCAGGCCAGATAAAGTCATGATGAACGAACTGTAGAAGAACTTAGAAGACTAAAAAACGTAGAGGTTGTTAATCATGATTCATGAAACTAAGAAGTTTTTTTTTTATTTCTTCCACTTCTTTAATCCATTCATTCATGTTATATTAGAGGCAGCCCTTGATTTTCCCTCATCATCATCACCTCAGTGCCGCAAAGGCTTTCACTTACAATGGCGTAAAGAGGTTGGATATACGCAATCTTACTCATGTATTAAAGCATAAAGAAACTCTTTCTGATGGACCCCTGATGGAAATAGCGTTGAAAAATTGCATTGTTTGACTGCTATTTCATAACAAAAAAGCGCATATAATTTAGTGAATCATTTTGCTTCGTTCCATTATATTTTCAAGCCAAAACATAGTTAATCTTCGTGTTCATTGCAAATGAAGCTGGATTTTTCCCGCGGTCCTCACATTAAGGAAGCAAGATCTTGCGATAGTCTGAGAGCATTATTATTATTATTATTATTATTATTATTATTATTATTATTAATGAATTAAAGCTTGTAGTGTGCTACGTAGAAGTTACTATTAAGAGGCCGGAACACGGAAGGACAATAAGAAAAGAGAAGTGTTGGGTGGTTTCAAATCATACAAAGACAATCATGCACGAGGGACGTAGTACTTAGATTCGATGGTTGTGGGTGTGGCTTATTTACGTTTCTTCATCACAGCCCGGCCTTTCTTTCTCTCCCAACACCAAATTACGGACACAGTCATTGTTGCTTCATTTCCTTTTCGGGTAAATCCTATGTCAAACGTTAGGAAACTAAAAAGACCATTCGGTTGAATTGGATAAAGGCCATTACAGGTTTAGTCGTTCTAGCCACCATTTTAAGAAAAGGGCTTGAATAACTCGTCTAGATGATCTGACTAAATGAATTGCAGTAACCTTAGGATTGTTCCAAGAAAACGTAGAGGTTGTGTAATTATGAGAGAGGGTATAGCAGTGTTTGTCTTAGGATGCAACCTAATGAACATTTCTCTTCTGTTGTTGATTTTAGTGTCACCGGTCATTTTGTGCAATTGGAAATGACATGAGTGTCAATGCGGTTTAGCATCGTGTTCTAATACAAGCTAGGAGGTGTGGAGTGTACACTTGTATATAAGAACGAGTTCTATTCCAAAGTGTCTATGGCAGTGGAACTCGAGGTAGAACACTCAGTAGACCAACTCTGTGATTCTATACCGAGGTCTAGAGCGGTTGGCCGAGGCAGTTTCGTGCAGTTTTCCAAAAACTGTCATGGTTATTCTAAAACGTGTTGTAACTGCCTGGGACGTGTAATATGGATATATATCACCATATTTCGTACAGAGAAGTAAGAGGGAAGATATACAACATATCTTGATCACTTTTGGCATTCAAATTAAGATAGCAATCCATATACTCACTAGTTTGGCTCTAGTTCTTGTGCCTAAGTTCTAGAATGTCCTTACGGATTATCATAGATTGAATTTCTTGTTAACTCAGGCATAGGGGAGAAATATCAATTCGGAAAGTGAAATTACAAGATCCTTAAGCAATCCAAGTACTCAATTATCACCCCCTATACACACGAACCCCAACAATCAAATTGATATTCCTTTGTGATAATCATGAGTTCCGTGCAAGAGATGACAACCAAGTTCAACAAGTTGGACAAGTTTCAAGGGAATGATTTCCGTAGATGGCAAAAGAAGATGCACTTCCTTCTCACCACTTTGAAGGTTGTGTACGTGTTGAGCACTCTGATGCCGGAAGTGATGGAAGATGAAACCTTGGAACAAACTAGGAGGCGTAACAAGTGGGAGAACGATGACTACATATGTAGAGGACACGTTCTTAACGGTATGTCTGATGCGTTATTTGATATTTACCAAAACGTTGAGAGTGCGAAGGAATTGTGGAATTCTCTTTAGTCAAAATACATCTTCGAAGATGCTTCTAGTAAGTTGGGGATGAGTTATTTAATATTTGTTTTTCACTTGTATTTAGTGGAAGGTTTAAGTGACGAAGTGGGGGTACAATATTCACATTGTTACCAAGTTGAGGATGATCCAAAGATCTTTAAAGAGGCAATGGAGTCCCGAGATGTTGCCTTTTGAAAGGAGGCAATTGATGATGAAATGTCATCAATTATGGAGAACAACACTTGGGTGTTGTCGGATTTGCCACCGGATTCTAAACCTTTAGGATGCAAATGGATCCTCAAAAAGAAGATGAAAGGCTCGGTTAGTTATTCAAGGTTTTAGACAAAAACCCGGAATTGACTATTTTGACACGGATGCGCCGGTTGCTCGAATTACAACCATTAGATTGTTAATTGCTTTGGCGGCTATACACGATCTTATTATACATCATATGGATGTCAAGACGGCATTTCTTAATGGCGATCTTGATGAGGAAGTTTACATGAAACAACCGGAAGGTTTTGTTATGCCGGGAAATGAGCATAAGGTATGTAAACTTGTTAAATCATTGTATGGGCTGAAACAAGCACCCAAACAATGGCATCAAAAAATTGATGAAGTTATTTTGTCCAATGGTTTTAGTTTAAACCAATCAGACAAGTGTGTCTATAGCCGGTTTGATGCCATATGGGCAGGTGTGTTTATATGTCTCTATGTAGATGACATGCTGCTTTTTTGGAACGCACCAAAATCAGGTTGATGAAACTAAAATGTTGTTATCATCAAGATTTTTCATGAAGGACATGGGCGAGGCAGATGTGATCCTTGGAATAAGGATTAAGTGGGTAAACAAATGGATTGCTTTGACACAACCTCACTATGTTGAGAATATTTTCAAAAGGTTTAATTATAGTGATTGTTCACCCGTTAGTACTCCCATGGATCCTAGTGTGAGGTTGATGCCTAATAAAAGAAAGGTGATATCACAACTTGAATACTCTCAAGCTATTGGTAGTTTGATGTATGTCATGACAAGAATCAGGTCGGATATTGCTTATGTCGTGGGTAGGTTGAGTCGGTATACTAGTAATCCTAGTACTCAACATTGGCAAGCAATGAAGAGAGTGTTCAAGTATTTAAAAGGAATCATGGATTATGATTTGTGTTACTTTGAGTATCCTTCAGTGTTAGAGGGATATTTGGATGCCAGTTGGATATCCAATGTAGAGGACCATTCTTCTACAAGTGGTTAAGTATTCTTGCTTGGGGGATGACGTGCACTTGTCGTGAGGTGCACTCAAAATAAATATTCAATACAACACTTATACGTAGTATAGTGTAGTAAGGTTCGTATCCATAAGGAAAGGAATACTTTTCTTTTATATGAATAGTAACAAGGGGGGTTTTGATTGGGTGATGAATTTAAAATGTATTTAAACACTAAGTTGAATGACTTATGTGGTTTACTTTAATAGGGATGAAGACTTGGTTTTTCTTTTATCCACTTAATGAAATGTTCGTCGATCTCGGTTATATATTTAACTATCTTCCTCTCGAATACTCAATCGAGGAGTATCTCCCGTTCATCGAGGATAGTTATTAATAACAATTGGAACAATATAATTAAGAGGAAAATGTTCCTTGCTTTCTTAGGCCAATCGGCCATATAATATATACACACATGGGATTGCCGAAGCCATGCAAGGCTAACGGCTGCAGTCCCTAAAAATCAGCCTAAGAATACGCTAACTATAAATGTATAAGATGTGTAGGTTACAACAAATAAAGGTAAGAAATAATAGGCTTTAATAACAAATAAATGTGTTGTCTGGAAGCAATAATATGCTACAGTTAATTCGCCCCCGCAGTTGATACGGAAGGAGGCAACCGGACGTGGAGACTGGAACGGAAATCATCGAATAAAATGCGTGGCAAGCCTTTGGTGAATATGTCCGCAAATTGGTGCCGAGTGGGAACATGTAGAATACGGACCTCCCCACGAGCTACTTTTTCCCGAACAAAGTGAATGTCGATTTCAATGTGCTTGGTTCGCTGGTGTTGGACCGGGTTGCCCGCCATGTATATGGCGCTAATGTTATCACAGTAGACAATAGATGCTTTGGTAGGAGGTGAGTGTAGCTCAAGTAGGAGGTTGCGAAGCCAGCATAACTCGGCGACAACGTTGGCAACCCCTCAGTACTCGGCTTCGGCACTAGAACGGGAGACGGTGGTTTGGCGCTTAGAGGACCAAGAGAGGATGTTATCACCTAAGAAAACACAGTAGCCGGAGGTGGAGCGTCTTATGTCGGGGCAGCCGCCCCAATCAGCGTCGGTGTAGGCCGTGAGAGAGTGAGACGGTGAGCGATGGAGATGTAGCCTGAGATGGGCAGTACCGCGGATGTAACGAATAATTCGTTTGAGGGCGTGAAAATGAGACTCCCGTGGGTCATGCATAAACAAACATATTTGTTGGACGGCATAGGAGATATCGGGTCGAGTGAAGGTGAGGTATTGTAAAGCACCGGCAAGGCTACGGTAGAGGGTGGGGTCATGTACCTTGGGACCGGCGGTAGCGCTGAGTTTGGCATTAGTGTCGACCGGGGTAGCCACTGGGTTGCACTGGTCCATTCCCGCACGGCTAACAATGTCGAGGGCATATTTCTCTTGAGATAAAAAGAGGCCGACGGGCACCATGGTGACGGAGATGCCCAAAAAAAAGAGAGATGTCCGAGGTCAGTCATGGAAAACTCCCGTTGGAGATGAGATAAAATGTCCCGTCGTAGAGCGTCTGAAGAAGCCGTGAGTATAATGTCGTCCACATAAAGTAGTATAAATGTGGTGTCTTGATGGCCCCGGAGGATGAATAAAGAATGATCACACTTGCTATGGACAAATCCGAGAGTGGCTACAAACATGGAAAAACGTTGATACCAGGCCCGAGGGGCTTGCTTTAAGCCATAAAGGGATTTGAGTAGACGACAAACATGGTGTGGGCGAGAGGAGTCACGGTATCCGGGCGGTTGGTGCATGTATACGGTCTCCTCAAGATGGCCATGTAGAAATGCATTCTTGACATCTAGTTGGTGCAAGGGCCAAGAATGAGAAAGAGCAATGCTAAGAACTGTGCGGATGGTAGCGGGTTTGACCACCGGGCTAAAGGTCTCATCACAATCAATGCCAATTTGTTGGGAGTTGCCATTGACCACCAACCGTGCTTTGTGACGTTCAAGGGAGCCGTCCGACCTGTATTTATGCTTAAACCACCACATACAACGAATAATGTTAGTTTCGGGAGGCCGGGGAACCAACTCCCACGTCCCATTTTTAATAAGTGCACTAAATTCGTCATCCATGGCTGTTTTCCAATGTGGGTCACGAAGGGCGTGGATGGGATTTTTGGGTATTGGGGATGGTTGTATTGTGGCTGAGAGGTTGAGGACTGTTTTTGGTTTGAATATGCCGGCTTTGGCCCGAGTGACCATGGGGTGAGGGGCGGGTGGGTTGTGTGTTGGTGGGATGGAGGCTGTGGGAGACTGGGATGTTGGTGGAAGAGTGTGAGATTGGGGAGTTTGTATTGGGGTTGGGAGGGTGGGGATTGGCAGAGGGGGTGTCGGTTGGGGAGTTTACTGGGTTGGTCGGTGGAGGGGAATTTGGGGGGCTGGAGGGATGGCTTCCAGTTGCCGAAGGTGTAGAGGAGGAGTGGGTGTCCGTGGGTGGGTTTTCGAACGTATGCATGGGCCATGCATGAAGGATTGTGAGAAGAGGGTGTATATGGGTGGGGGTGGTGGAACCGAATGGGGTGTAGAGTGGTGATAATGATACGGGAAGGAGACCTCATTGAAAGTGACGTGGTGGGATATGATAATTTTTTGAGAGGAAAAATTCATACATATGTACCCCTTATGGTTGTCCGGATACCCTAAAAATATGCAAGGTTTAGACCGGGGTTGAAGTTTGTGAATGGTGGAGGAAGGGGTGTGTGGGAAACAAAGGCACCCAAAGACACGGAGATGAGTGTATGTCGGTATTTTATTATATAGAAGAGAGGTTGGAGTGTGAAAGTTTATTGTTTGAGAAGGTAAAATATTATGGAGGTAAGTGGTCATTTTAACAGCATAGGGCCATAACTTAAGAGGTAGAGATGCATGAATGAGAAGTGTGCGTGCCACATTATTTAGGGTGCGAATGGTGCGTTCAGCCTTGCCATTTTGAGGGGAGGTGTATGGGCATGAGTAACGAAAGTGGATGCCGTGAGTGTTACCGAAATTGGTAAAATGGGTGTTACGAAATTCAGTCCCATTGTCACATTGTAGAATTTTTATACGTTGTTCAAATTGGGTGTGAACAAAATTATAAAATGTGACAAAAGTAGAGAAAGTTTGAGATTTATGTTGGAGGGGGAACACCCATAAAATTTTTGTGTAGTCATCTAAAAATAAAACATAGTATCGATGGCCAGTATTACTTAACACAGGAGAGGTCCATAAATCACTATGTATTATTTCAAATGCCTTAGAGGTACAAGATAAAGAGCTGGAAAATGGTAATTTTACATGCTTTCCCATTTGACAGGAAGTACAAGTGGAAGCATGAATTTTATTACATGAAACAACATTATTTGAGCGAAGTAGATTAAAGATAGGATCCCCCGGATGGCCTAGCCGGTTATGCCAAATTTCAGCGGGAAGTGTGATGAAGGCGGAAGCAAGAGATGTGTGTGGGCTGAGACTGGATTTCACCGGGTAGAGGTGGCCGGAACTATTGCACCGTAGGATTTTTGTCCCTGTGCGGAGATCCTTCACAGAAAAACCAAGAGGGTCAAATTCAACGGACACCATAGTATCAGTGGTAAATTGACGAACAGAAAAAAGATTTTTAATTAGTTGTGGAGCATGTAGTACATTTTGTAGGTGAAGAGGGGCCGGGGAAGTTTGTAGGGTGGTGTGACCGTGACCCAAAATAGGGACGGACATGCCATTGCCAACCAAGATGCGATGATTAGTGCGCAAATTAAAATAGGGTGTGAGAGTACCTGAGGTGGAGGTCATGTGTGAAGTCGCCCCGGTATCCATGTACCAATTGTTGTCCGGCGGGGATAGTGTCATGGTATGCATGGCGGATTGAATGTCGGTTGGAGTTGGAGAAGTGGTAGAGTAGTGAGCCTGCGGTCATGGCCCAAGAATGTCGGGGGAAGAATGAGGGGGTGGTGTCTGATGAGGGAGCGGGGTGGTGGGGTAAGGACAGGGGGTGATGTCCACGGGTTAGGGGGGCAATATGCCCAGGGGTTGGGTGGATATGGCCACGGGCTGGTTGATGGGTTTGTCGGGGTAGAGGGGTAATAGTTGCGGGGGTTGGGGTTGTTTCTGCCGCCACGACCCTTTGGACAGGTTTGGCGATGGGCTGTTCGGGGGTGTGCTGGAGGGGGCCGAGGGGGATGTGGGTTATTGGTGTGAATCATGGCAGCGGGGGGTTTGCCGGCTTGTTGATTCTTACGGGCTTCTTCAAGGGTTAACATGGAACGGGCCTTGGTAAAAAGTGGGATAGGGTCGGCTTGTTGAATGAGAGAAGCTACGGTGTCATAGTGTTCCGGCAAGCCATTCACAAGACGGAGAACAAGTCGGCTGTTTGTAACCGGCGCACCAACGTTAGCTAGTTGGTCAGCCAGGATTTTGAGGCCTTTGCAATAAGAGGAGATGTTGGGAAATTGGTCTATGCGGGTGTTGGAAAACTGATTTTCCAAGTATACCGCCCGAGAGTGCCGGTTGTCTTGAAAGATATCTTCAAGATGCTGCCAAGCCGCATGTGCCGTGGAGTCGAGTTCGATGATCGTGTGAAGGAGATCATGAGAGATGGTGCCGTATATCCATTGTAGGACGACGGCATCCAAACGTTCCCATAGTGCTTGGGCTTCAATGGCGGCAGCCTCTTGTTCTAGCCGCTGCTCCAACGTGGTGAGGGGTGCGGGAGGTTGAGGAGTGGCGGCGTGAGGGAGGATATGGTCGAGAACTTGATAAGCTCGAGCCGTAATTTTGAAAAGCTCCGCCCAGGATGAATATTCCACGGTCTCAAGGTTGAGAGTTATGGGAATGAAGTTTTTGATATTGGATATGGTTAGGGCCGGGTGAAATTTTGGGGAAGAAGAAGACATTGCTAAAGGAAAGGAAGAAAAGCTGCTGATACCAAATTGGAACAATATAATTAAGAGGAAAATGTTCCTTGCTTTCTTAGGCCAATCGGCCATATAATATATACACACATGGGATTGCCGAAGCCATGCAAGGCTAACGGCTGCAGTCCCTAAAAATCAGCCTAAGAATATGCTAACTATAAATGTATAAGATGTGTAGGTTACAACAAATAAAGGTAAGAAATAATAGGCTTTAATAACAAATAAATGTGTTGTCTGGAAGCAATAATATGCTACAGTTAATTATAACGAGACGCGTTCATTAATAAAACATACTACCAAGTTAATATAGAACACGCGTCGTATATCAACTCGACAGTAGCAATAAAATCAAGATGAAAACGATTGAAATTGATAACCTCAACACAAGCGGTTTATTGGTTTAATCAACATAATTAATTCCCCTTAGATTATCAACCATGAGACGCATGCATTAATAATCCAAGTTTACTACCGTGAATGAACCGAATTAATAACACGCGTATTAATTGATTGATTCTAGTAATATATAATATATGAAACAAAACTAGTTGATCATTTAAGTAATGTTCAAAATATTAATATGGAATATGAATAAGAATTAATTAATACTCAAGGAAGAATATTAAAGAAGATGAATCCTACTATAGTTAATATCAAGATGTTAACTAATTGTCATCTTAGTAACACTCCCCAATATTAATATATAGGAAGAAATAACTATTACTATAACTAATGTCAAGATGTTAACTAATTGTCATCTTAGTAACACTCCCCAACATTGATATAGAAATAGTATTTAAAGGAAGAATTAATATTCAAGGAAGAAAATTAAAGAGAATAACTCACAACTTACAAATTCATTAAGCTTCAAAGTAGCAAAACTAAGATGGAAGAGTTTAGTTCCTCATTCGGAGACTAAACATGAAGAAAATATAAAGAAAGAACTATTCTAGACTGAGCTTAGAAGTATATGTGAATTGGTGTTTTATTGCGAAGGAAAGGAGGTGTATTTATAGGCTTTTGGGATGCAGTTCGGGTACCCGATCGGGTATATACACGGTACCCGATCGGGTATGTGTAAAACGTCAACTTCGAAGCATACTCGATCGGTTCTGGGTTATATTCTATAGGTATACCCGATCGGGTGTGTTCTTATACTCGATCGGGTATGTGTAAAACCTTAGATTCGAGGTATACTCGATCGAATTCGGGGTTGAAATTAAAGGCATACCCGATCGGGTGTGTCGGTGTACCCGATCGGGTATAGACACTCGATCGTGGTCAAGATCTTCCCTGCATGTTCCTTTGTCATTGGATCCGATCCGATTTGAAATATCAACAAGATACCCGATCGAGTATAGGTCATACTCGACCGGGTATAGACCAAAAAATCAGGATCTTCTTTATGTCTTATGATTTTGCACCTTCCTTCCACTTTTGGGGTTCACCAACTGTCCTTTGAGTGATCAAGACCTGTTTGGGCTCAGAATAAATCTAATCTAAACCATTTACAAGTATTTAACAAACTAAGCTATTACACCAAAAATGTGTAATTTCCAAAGTAAAAATCAATCAAAACTAATTAAAAACACAAAAATACATATGGAAATTACGAGCGTATCAACTCCTCCACACATAGTTCTTTACTCGACCTCGAGTAAAGTAAAATGTTTCCAAATAGTCCAAGAGTTTTCCATGAGTTCAAGTAAGAGAGAACATAAAGACCACCAAGGAATTACAAACGTTTTTACAAATAAAACATCCTTCTTGGGTTTTTCGGTCTTCTATGCTCCCGCTTTTTGCCTCTTCTTCTTCTTCTTCTTCTTGAGTCTTCCCATTCTCCAAAGAGATCAAATGAGTGCCTGCAAAAACAAATATTTCTCTCATATCTCTCATTTTGCCTGGAGCCTTTTCAGGTTTTCATCCTAGCATCTCTTTTTATTTTCCTTTCTCCCCAACTCACTCATTTTATTATAAGCCTTTTTTGCTTAGATTGCCATTTTTTCTGGGGTTTTCAACCTAACTAGCATTTTTTTGTACCAAGGGTAAAAGAAATTCATGCGTAGTCAAAGGTAAGAAATAAAATTACATAACATGAGGAGTCTCTCCCCCACACATAGTCCAATCACTGTCCCTAGTGCCCGCCTTCTCCGCCATAGTAGCCACCTCCGAATCCGCTCCTGTTGCCGCCAAAACCCATGGTTACATCTTCGCCATCCCCGCCATCATATCCTCCACCTGAACTAGAGCCGCCAAAACTACCCCAATGAGTGGGGTCATACCAAGAGGGTGGTGGAGCGGGGTTGGCCATAGTATGAAAAGAGCCTTGATGGGCTATGTAGAAATACATAGGTCCATAAAGCCTACGTTGTTCCTCCTCATAGCGGTGGTTGTCGGATTCTCGAAGCTCTTCCATCCGTTGAAAACCCACTCTTTGCTCCTCCTGAATTTGAGTGAGTCGGTCCCCCATGGCCATGTAGTTTGTGTTCATTTGGTTGTATCCCGCAAGTAGCTGTTGTTGCCCCTCCAAAAGTTGTTGGAAATAGTGGGGTGGTGGAGGATCGTGGGACTGTTCGGGGATATCCGCGTCCATGTCCTCGTGATCATGTGGTTCGGCGTGAGGCTCGTCCTCGGGATGATCGTGTTGAGGGTCTTGGAGATGTGGTGGAAGGGCATTCGGGAACAAGTAGTGGGGTACATCTACTTTGTACAAAAGTTTGGGGAGGTCTTGGTTAGGCAGGAGGAAGTTTTTAATTGGTTTTGGGTGTATGAACCAGTTGTACATGTTTCTTGGTTGTTCATCATCATACACCGTGTGGGAAAAAGCGGTGCATCCCGAGTGGCCTAACCAAGCCATGTTCATCAAACAGTAGTCGGGTATAGGAGAATTATCCGTATACCCGAACTTTTTCACCAAATGCATAACCACCCTCCCACAACAATTGCCCCGCTCGCCGTGCTTTCTTTTTTTAAATGTGCCCACATTAAATTGCATATATTGAAATCCACAGTTTGACGGAACAAAGTTACAGACATCAAACATACATCCCCCATCCTAGTGTGATGGTTGTTGGGACGTCCAAGCAAACAATTTGCCAAGAATTTCAAAAAATAGCCGCAGGACGGGGTGTTGGACATGGCTAATGTACAGTTGGGAGGAGCTAAATCTCAATTCACCGGTCATTTTTGTCCAGAGCGTATGACCGAAAATGGTGTTATCGGAGATGACTCTTTCGTAGGGGACGGGGATACCAAAATGTTCGGCAAACTCAAGTTTCGTTATTGAATAGTTATGGTTAAACATACGAAACGTGAGTTTGTCGTCCCTAAAATCAGCCTCATCGCTTTCAAACTTTACCGAGCTCATGAATTCATAGATAATTCTTTCGTTAGAGTTGTATTTCATTTTGAAAATACGGTTCATGACCAACTCATGAAAGAATTTCTTAGTACTCCTATAAATGCCTAGTTCACGTAGAACCTCGTGGCATAGAAAACGGGAAGGTTTAACTTGCCTTACAATTGTGGTGAGGATTCGAGCTCGTTGTTCGTTGTCGGTGAAATGGAGGTCCTTGTAGCCGGGGATGGGTGCCATGTTGTTGGAGCTGTCTCCTTTGCTCTTCCTTGGTGCCATTTTGATGTGATTTGAGGCTTGAAAACTCAAAAATTCGAAGATGGGGTAGGGTTTTTCGGACCTTTGGGAATTTGGGGGAAAGTTAGGTGTATGGGTATGGGTGTGTAGAGGAGAGTGAGGGGAGTATTTTGGTGGTGGAATGGGGTGATTTGATGGAGAAATGAGGGAGATATGGTAGAGAGAAGGTTCAAAAGTGGAGTTTGGATGAGATGGGTTCGAAAATTTGGGTTGAGAGTTGAGGAAGATGGAGTTTTTGGGGCTTGTTTGGGGTTAAAACGCAGGTGTACCCGATCGAGTATTGTGTTATACCCGATCGGGTATAGGAGGCAGTATTTTTGGGGCTTAAGTTTTCCAGGCTTACCCGACCGGGTATTGTGTTGTGCCCGATCGGGTGTTGGAGGCAGGCTGTTTCGGGTTTCAGTTTTCCAGGCTTACCCGACCGGGTATTGTGTTGTGCCCGATCGGGTGCTGGAGGCAGGCTGTTTTGGGTTTCAGTTTTCCAAGCTTACCCGACCGGGTATTGTGTTGTGCCCGATCGAGTGCTGGAGGCAGGCTGTTTTGGGTGTTGGTTTTCCAACTGTACCCGACCGGGTAGGAAGTAGCACCCGATCGGGTATGTTTCTTTTTCCACATTTTGAGCCTTGTACTCGATCGAGTGCTGGGAGCAGGTTCCATTTAGCTTTGCCTTTCTATGTATACTCGACCGGGTATGTATTTGTACCCGATCGAGTATACATGCATTCTTGAAAAAATTATGCTCCTTCGATCGAGTAGTGACTCGGTTCTCCTTTTTTAGCCATACCCGACCGAGTACTATGTGGTACCCGATCGGGTATATCCCCAGATCGTCGGAAACCTGCATTTTCTTTCCCTCCAAACATGTGGTTAGTGCTCTCTCTCACTGATCTCTCAAACAATTATGAAAAATGAACTTTAAACACTCAAAATAATGAAAAATAAAACTTGGGTTGCCTCCCAAGAAGCGCCTTAGTTAACGTCGTGGCCCGACGTTATTCATTTTTTTTCAGGTGGGATCATGAGTAACCTCTTCTTCAAAAACAAAGGCATTGTGCGGCCCTTTTTTATCTTTTTGTTTCGGTCTTTCCCATTTAGACCGGATTTTCATTTTAATTACCACCTCAATTTCCGATGGTTTCGATTCATTTTCAGAGGGTTTATTTAATGGTGACTTGTCTAGTGCTTCCTCAATGATCAAGATTGATTCATTTTTTTCTTTAAATGGAGAGTGATTTTTTATAGAATTATAAATGTTATATTCTATTTTTCTTCCATCAAATTCCATAGTTAAAAGCCCGCTAGATACATCGATTTTTGAACTAGCAGTTTTTAAGAATGGTCTCCCTAATAAAATAGGGACTTCATGTCTATTACTCTCCATTTCAATCACATAAAAATCAGCAGGGAACACTAGATCGCTCACCGAGACAGGTACATCTTCCACCACCCCTTTTGGAGAAATAGTTGATCCATCGGCTAGTTGGATTATGACATCGGTTTTCTTTATAGGGCCAAGGTTCAAGGAATTATAAAGAGTATAGGGGATCACGTTAATTGATGCCCCTAAGTCTAACATGGCCCCAAAAGTGGTGTCTCCTAGCTTGCATGGTATAGTGAACATGCCTGGGTCAGTGCATTTTTTTGGAAGTTTCTTTTGAAAAACTGCCGAGACATGTTCACTAATTTCAATTTTCTGTTTTCTCTTTAAATTTGGGGTCCTCTAGATTGTGCATAATTCTTTTAAAAATTTCGCAAATCGAGGGACACTTTTAATTGAGTTGAGGAGGGGGATATTTACCTCGCATTTGGCGAATGTCTCGTACATGTCTTTGTCATTTTTCAGCGGCCTTGTCTCCCTCAATGCTTCGGGAAAAGGGGGTTGTGGTTCGTATGATGACACCGGTGGACTCTTTGTGTCCATCTCTTCCGGTTGCTCTTCCTCTTGAATATCTTCCTCTTCATCCTCCTCTTTTTCTTGCACTTCTTTTCCGCTTCTCAACATGATAGCATTAACATGTTGTCTTGGATTTTGTTCTGTTTGAGAAGGGAGCTTTCCGGAATCTTTTGCTTCAAGCCTGCTTACGGCTCCAGCTATTTGACTCACTTGGCTTTCCAAGTTTTGAATGCTAGACTTGGTCTCATGCTGAAATTGAACCATGTTTTGTTGCATGGTTGAGACATTTGAGGTGAGTGCTCGGATCATGTCTTCGGTGGACATATTTGAGCTTGAAATTTGGCCTTGGTGATTTGGGAAAGATTGTTGCAAGGGCTGACTTTGTTGTGGTTGAGGGTTCCCATATCTCAAATTCGAGTGATCTCTCCACCCGAAATTGTAGGAGTTAGAGTGTGGATCGTACCTCTTTTGTTGATGAGTTTGGAAACCCAAAGCATTGACTTGTTCTTCTTGAAGAGTTGGACAAGAATCGGTTGGATGCCCTTGCTGTGTGCATTGCCGCAGACCTTGACCTCTTGGTTTCTAGGATTTAAAAGGAAATCCTTAACCAAAGAAGTCAAGTCGGCCATTTGACTTTCCAAAGATGAATATGATTCCGCTGCGGCAACTTTTCGGATTGAGGACCGCTCGGTGTAATGCCTAGAATTCTCGATCAACTCCGAGATGAGGTTTCTTGCTTGAGAGAGTGTTTTGTTGACAATACCCCCTCCGCATGCTGCATTAACCATTCGTCTATCATGCTCCGCAAGACCATTATAAAAATAAAGAATGAGGTCTTGCTCAGTATATCCATGGTATGTACAACTAGCACAGAGCTTTTTGAAGCGCTCCCAGAATTCATAAAGTGATTCATCATCACCTTGTTCGATATTGCTTATTTGCTTCTTTAAAGAGGACGAGACGTAGGCGGGATAGTACCTTTCCAAGAAGCATTTCATCATTGCCGCCCATGTGTCTATGCTTCCCGAAGGAAGATAGAAAAGTCAATCATTTGCGGTGTCTTTAAGTGAGAATGGAAAAGTCCGCAGTTTGATTTGTTCTTCCGTCACACCGTTTGGACACATGCTTGTGCAAACGATGTGAAACTCCGAGAGGTGTTTGTTCAGATCTTCTCCTCTCAGGCCATGGAAGGATGGCAGCAGATGAATGAGCCCAGATTTTAGCTCAAACGTATTACCCTCATCAAGAGTTGGGAAGGTGATACATAAGGGTTGTTGATTCATGTTTGGAGCTGTGAGCTCCCTCAAAGTTCTTGTTTCAAGAGCCATAGAGTATGATGTGACCGACATACTCGATCGGGTATGATGTGATTTATGAAGGTTAACAATTGCTTTTGAAGATGCCCAATCGGGTATCCTATATACTCATTCGGCGATCAGGTCCTGCCACATCCAAACACTACATATAAACACACCCCATTTTTCTTCCCATTTAATCATCAATTCTCATATACTCTTAAACTCATTTTAGATAAGTGTTTTCTTTATATTTTTCTAGCATGTTTAGTCTCCAAATGAGGAGCTAAACCCTTCCATCGGTTTTGCTACATTGAAGCTTATATTTTGCAAGTTGTGAGTTGTTTTTTCCAATCATCTTCTTTTGAATATTAATTACATTTCAACTTGTATCTCATATTAATATTTGAGCATTGCTTAAAAGATCAACTAATTTTCTTTTCATATTAAATTATTACTAGAATCGATCGACGGATTCGTTTGTTATTCGGTATTCACTCGACACATACGCTTGTTATTCGCTCGGTCCTTTCGACGGTAGTAACCTTAGATTACTAATGCATGCGTCTTATGGCTAATAATCTAAGGAGATTAATTATATTTATTAAACCAATGAACGCTTGTGTTGAGGTTGTCAATCTTAGTTGATTTCAACTAAAATTTTATTGCTACTATCGGATCAATATAAGGCGTGTGTTCTATATATGGGTTCGTTTGAGAAAGAGTAATGTGGCACATTATTAATATGTATTTATCTGATCTTTTATGTGATTGAAATCATGAAAATGAGATATATGATTTAATACAATTCGTTTGAATGAAAGTAATTGTAGTTGAATTTTTAATGTGCGACATAATTCATAGTTTTTTTGGAATGAATTTTTGCTAGATTATGAACGCTCCAACTTTCCCATTGTTTGTCCCTGGGGAAGAAATATTATTGAGTAATCAAACGGAATTCATTATGAAGGGAAAGATGGAGAATAATTGTTGTTTCACGCGAGGTGGATATGGCTGAGTTAATGAATAAAATGTATACCGTCACTTCCATCAATCGTATGAACAAGTTGGATTTTAAAGTTAAAGATCTCATTCATGGTGGATCATACATGTTGATGTCTCTTGCTGACGACGAAGCCGTTACGGGAATGTGGACTTTAATCACGAATCTTGTTATGCCTACCATGGAGATATATGTTGAAGAAGTGACTGTGTTGCCCATACAACTTGATAACCCGTCATTATCTTGCTCATCCACAAGTGTTTCGATTATTATGAATATGGTTATAGAGGAGAAAGAAAAATGTGTGAACAGTGATGCAACGTTTCTGGATTCACAATGCACTGACGGTGATGCAAATGAAAATGTGAAACATGACACACTAACAGATTGAGATGAAGATGGTGGTGATATTGTAAGTGGCAATGCTTCATCCAGCCACTACACTAAAGTTTATGAGCTCCATGCGGGATTTGATGAATCATGTAGGGGTTGTACAACTTCTAGTCGCTTAGCTGCAGATGGTGAATGCGAGGTTGGGCAAAAGTTTGATGATAAAAAACAACTAATTAACATGGTTAGAGTGTGCTCTGTAAAGAGAAATCAATTTTTCTCAGTTGTAGAGTCTGATAAACACAAATGGGTGGCAGAATGTAAGAGG